>VYZV01034367.1:82308-98845 GCA_013401275.1 Pandion haliaetus
AACGTCGCCGCGGGTGGGGCGCCCGGTGCGGGGCGAGCGGCGGCCCGGCGCGGGCGAGGGCAGCGCGCGGTCGGGGCCGGTAGCTGAGGGGCAGCCTCCGGTGGGAAATCCGGCCGGGCGGCTGCGGGAGGGACCCGGGCAGCACGGCGTCCCCGGGGGAGCGCTTTCAAAGTACGCGTGATTTATTTCTTGTCCTCCCGTCAAAAGGAAACCGGTGTTGTGCTCTTGCTGCGTTATTGGGCAAAACCAACCCCGACCGATTCACACGGTCCCTGCAGAAAAAACAGGCTAAATTCGCACAAAGGAATTAACAGTAAAGGCAGTTGTCTTGCTGCTTGATTTTTCTCTCTCCCTGATTTCTTATTTCTACTTCTTCACTTGTTTGGAGCAGGTACTGTGTTTGAAGTTGTGGGAGGAGGAGAAGAGAACTTAAAAAAATACTTTGGGTCCTTTCATACTTTGAAAATGAAGTAGTAAGGTAACTGCATCAGCTGGTATGTGTTAAAGCATTAGTTTAGGATGTGTGTGTAAAAGCAGATTTGAAAAATGTGCTATTAGGAATTTACAGGAGTGTTGAGGAGTCCGGGCTTCCCCTGGAAATGGAGAGTGAGGCCACCTACCTCGCTGTAAATTGGCATATGTAGAGTTGAATCAAGTCACATTGCTTGGAGCTTATTAGACTTTCTGCTGGTGAGGACAGGCTAGAGATCTGGATCGAGGTCCTTCTAGCTTTTTTTTAATACACAACTCTAAATAAAGCTAGGAGAATGTTGTCAAAATCTGACCTAGTGCAGTACAGCTAACGTTCAGTTTGTAGCTAGGCCTGGTTTCACTGCAGATTATTTTGTCAGTAAAATAGAAAGGTTTTTCAGCGCCCAAAGACACTGACAAAATACACTGTCTAAAAAATTGCTTTGCTTAGTGTTTGTTATTTTTTAATCATGATCTCCAGTTGGATACTTCCCATTCTGGCTTGTGTGTATCACAGCATACGCTTAGATTTTGCCAAACCACAGTTATTTGCACTATGCCATTACTCTAGCATTTTCTTAGCAAGGGGAAAGTTCACAGATCTCTTTCAGTTCTGCGTATCTGCTGACCTTTCACTTCACAAGATCCTGTAGGGCTGAAGCTTTTGGTGACTTGGCTGCAAGTGCAGACCTACGCCCCACAGCCAGATCTGTGGGAACATTTAAGTAAAGCAGATCTGACCGTGCAGTGTTTCAGTCAATAAAAGCAATGTATTTTCTTCTTCTGAAAGTATGGAGAAAAGCCTAAACTGTTGTTTTAAATACACCCTTTCTTCTGTTCTTGCTACCTGGAGAGTTTTGCTCTGCCACAGTCCTGCTCTGTAATTCATGCACAAACTCCTCTTCGTGGAACATGGCCTTAGGTGGTAGATTTTTATTTCAGTGGTGAAGACAGCAATTTTACTACATTTAGTCACAATACAGTTTCTCAATATTACTGGAAAAATAATTACCAAACTGCAGTAATACTGGTGCAGTGTATAGTGCTCTGTTGTCTCCACAATTTCTACGGACTTTATTTTAAAACTTTTGAAGATAAGTGCAATCAAGTAAGTTTGAGTAAGTGAGGCTGTGGGGTTGAGGGGTTGTTGATATTAGAACCAGAATATTTTGGGGTTTGTCCTCTCTTAAGGAGAACGAGATAGTTGTTCTTTTTCTAGTGCCAAGTGATTGTTTTTTAGTTATATGGTTAGCTTTCATCAAACATGTTCAAATAACTTGTGTGCATTTTCTGAATATAGGAACCAATAACTGAGGAGGAAGAGTAAGAGGAGCTTATCCTATTTTTATAATTATTTAATATTCTTTAATAATTTTTCACTATTGTAAGTCAATATTCCAGCAGAACAGAATGCCATAATTCTGCTCCCAACTACCCAAAATAAAATTGTTTACCATCCAAACAGTGCTTCTCTGATGACTGAAGTAACAGAATCACTGTCTATAGAAATGATTTGTGCTTGGATACAACCACAAATCAGAAATGGAAACAATGAGTATCAGGCTGACTAAACTCCATGAATGTTTGAACATGTAGGAACTGGAGTGTAATCATGGCAACACTGATGCCTCTTTTTTTCTCTTCTACTTTGTGCCCACTGGCTCCCACTCCAGTGCTTCATCCTTGCACAACTTTGTGACTGCAATGGAGATAGTGGAATTGAAACATTCAGGTTAAAGATATCAGTCAGCATTATTTAATGATCATTTTTGTACCTTTTGATTCAATGTTTGAAAAAACCATGCAATTTTTGAAGCAAAAGGCCGTTTACCTGATGTCTTACATGCTCCTAACACAGAGTCCAGTGGCTGTAACATCAGTATTTGCAGTAAACTGGAATTTCCTTGCTGCTTATGGAGTTATCCACTGTGCCATAAAGACATAAAGATACTGAAAAATAGATATAAATGATGCTTTTTATATCATTGCTATTTGGGATATTTAACATTTAGATACACATAGATCATGCATAAAGTACTTAGCTGCTTATATGTGGATGAAGTATATGTGAAACATGTAAAGTATGAATCCACACAGTGCCCATTATTTTCAATTACATACAAATACTGAACTATAAATCATTTCTAAAATATGATGTATTGTAATATGGTGAGCTAGCAACATCTGTTTTTTTCTTTAATTTTGAGCTGTATGTTTACATAGTGGTGTGGGAATTTTAGGACTTGCTTTGAGCCAAATTCAACAGAGGACAATCATACAAGCCATTACTCAAGTAAATACCTTACTCTAAAGTACTTCCAAAGTTTCTGTTGACTTAAATGTCATCACTTACATAGGTACAGAAATACAGCCACAGAATTAGTTTGCAACGTCAAGGCAAACCGATGACAAATTAGACCTTTTCATCAGAAAAGGGCGATAAGGTATCTGATCTTTGATTTCAAATTTGTAGCAGCAGAAATTGTGGGCTTATTCTGCCTGGTTTAGAGAAGCTATTGGCTATAATCATATACCTCAGTAGAATATCCAGACGCTGTAATTCATTTAGGATCTGGAGGTCGAAGCCAAGCAAGAAGCTTCGTCTTTAACATGACAGATGTGGAAGCCTGTTGAAGAAGTGCCACTGCAGTGAGACTGGCCTGATGCTACCAAGCAGTTGGTTCCAACTGTTTTGGTCCTAATGAGGCCATACGGTACCCAGCCTAGACAGAGATGTGTTATGGCAAGAGGGTAGAGAGGAGAGGGGAAACAGGAGGGTCCTGCTCTGTTGTTTGGCTCCTGAGTCTAGACACCACAGAGATGGTGTAAATGGGGGGTGTTCCTGCACCAGTAGTCCTCTTCTTCATATTCTGTCTTCAGAGAGATGATACATACTTGCTGCTGTAAATTTAAACCCTGCATGACTTGTAGGTTATGAGAATTATCCTTAAGAGATTCAAGTAATCTGGCTGATGGGACAATCAATAGCAGACCGATCAAACACTTCTGACTTCTCAGAACAGCATGATTCTAGACAGAATATGGCTCTAGAAAGAAGTGTAAACAAGTAGTTTTCCCCTTACAGAGAGAGAGGGAGAGGGAAAGGGCAAATGGGCGAATGATACAGAAGGTCAGTGTCAGCTGCTCCAACCACAGTGAATTGCTGACTAATGATCTCAGACAAAGAATTACACTTTTTAATATTTAAGCTTTAATACTTAAAAACTTTCATATCTGGATTTTTTTAGACATACTTCCCTTGTTAAATTTATTTCTTACTCCATACAGATAATTCGGCTGAACCCAGCAGTTCCAGAAAAATACAATTATGGGAAGCACGTGTCTGTTTTATGCCTTCAGAAGTCTCAAATATGTTACTTAAGTGTTTCAGTTTTTGCTTTAAACCTGTAAAGGGTTCTATTCTCAGATCATCTGAAGAAATGCTAACATTACATTATTAATCCTTTTCTCAGGTGCATGGTAAACACTTGAACAAGCTACATGCAAAGTGCAATAGCATAGGTATAAGTGGTAAAAATCATGTAGCTGGTATCAATTAGCAGTGGTTATGTTGGCACTGCCCACAGCAGAGCCAGTGTTCTACTCTGCAAAAGTGCAGGCAGGAACAAATCCACAAAAATAATCTATCCTACTGATGCACCCCAAAACCGAGATCTGCTGCCATCCTTTTGTCATGCCTCAAGAATTTATCTGAGGGTTTGCAGCTGGTAGGTATGACAACAAAAAGATCGTCTGCTGCAGTTTATTCATTAACTCTTATTTGGGAGACTTCTAAGTATTAAGAGCAAGCAAACTGGTTCAGGCCAGTGCTCCACCGAGGACAGTATTCTGTCTCTAACAATAGCTCTAAGCAGATACCCAAGGAAGAAAAAGAATTGCAATTACATATGATGTTACCTCCCCTTCTGTAGCTTCATACTGTTCCAACCTCTGGCCATTTTCAGCTGTAAGAATTTCATGAAACTGGGAGGTTTTTCTATGAAATATTCCACTCTTACAAATACTTGTCCAGTCTCTCTTGAAATCAGGTAAACTCTTACATAAATAACATCCTTTGCAAGCAATTCCTCAAATCTACCATCCTGTACATGAAGAATCACTCCTTTTTGCTTGCTTTGACCCTGGCTCCCACAAGCTCCGCTTTATGGCCACCTATGCCTGTTTGGAAGAGGCATCCAACAATGGAGCGCTCTCGCTCTCAGCCCCTCTTCCCGCCGGCCTCCCCCCCCTCACCTTCCCATACCACTCATGAGTTTGTCAGCCTCTCTTCCATATCGGCCCCCAGCCCCTGAGAGCGTGGATACAAGAACTAAACACTCTCTCCACTCTCTCTTGTATTTTAGCCAGTGGCAGGACTTTCCCTTTTATTTAATGGCTTCCTAGTCTCCTTAAAACCTTCAGTAACAGGTGTTGTCAACAGCCTTAATTAAATCCATGAAGACTACAGCAATGACTCTTCTACATGCTTATGAGGCAGCACTTCCATCTACAGAAGCTATGCTGCCTCTTCACATGCTGGCCTATATTATAGTTCCTGATATTTTTTGTTCTGCAGAAGTAGGCTTTCTGGATTGCCACAGAATCTTTGAAGGCTTTTTTCTGTTTGGGTTTTTTTTTTTTTTTTAATTGTGTCACATTTGCTACCCTCTACTCTCCAAAACCAAGGAAGTTTTAAGTGGTCCTTTCCACACTGCTGCATTATGGAACTTTTCAGTGAATACCATTTAGTCTTGGTTCTATGCTAGTGTTCATTCTGTCTTGGTAAGATCATTTTGACCTCTTCTACTGTTGTTTTCACTTTGGACAGATCTGCTGAGTTCTCCAGAAAGGATTCCTGCATAAAGTTCTCCCTGGTTTCCTCATCAATGAATACTGATGCAAAAAACCTAACTCATCTTTTCTGTAACATCCGTGTTTCCTCTGAGCACTCATGTTGTACCTTGGTCATCAGCTGGCCCTGTAGACTTTCTTGCAGGCTTTTGCTCCTGGTTGATATGTAAGAAGAATGATTTAGTAGTTGGTTCCTTTGCCTAGTTGTTTCCCAAATTCTTTTTGGCCTATCTAATTGTATTTTTATGTTTATCAAAGTTCATGTTCCTTTCTGTTATCTTCTTCTGAATGCAGTATAGCTTTTTGCTATGGTCCAGACTGTGTCTTTGCTTCAAGTCTGGTATCCTTCGGCTTTCTCCTAGCCACATGTAAGTTTTTCATTCTTTTAGCTCCCTCTCCTAATTTGTTTTTGACAAGCCTCATTTTGTTCCCTTACATGAGTTTAGCACACGTATAGACAATTATTTGGTCTTTGTTGCTCTTTCTAGAAATACTGTTTTTATAAAGTGGGGATTCCAGTGTGAGACTCTGAACCCCATCTTGTGCATTGTTCTCCATCAAGCCAAGGACTGCACTTCGTCTTGAGAGCTCATTCTGTGAAAAATAATTCCATCTAAATAATACCACCTAAGAATGGTGGCTGCTTCATACAGCAACATGTCAATATACTGTTGTCAATGGTACTGTTCTGGCTGGTGGTTTGACACATAGATCCAATCCAATCTTCTTCCCAACTGGGCTTTGAATTTTGACCCATGTAGATTATGTGCTTCTCTCTGAGGTGGCTGGTTTGCTATGATTGGAAACTATTTAGCCACTCTACTATCTAGTCTTTGGACTAATGGCATCATCCCTTTCCATTTGTGCTCACTCCTAACTCCTTCAAACCTAACATAATAAATCCAGCTCAGCAAGGAGTGCATATCAGTTGAAACAACCACGACTTGCACAACTTGCAACCACTACTGCACTGTTTCAAACACGGCAGGGCCGAAACTGATCTTCTGTTGAATGCATGGGTAGTCATTGATTTCAATGTATGTTGTAGGTATTTAAACTGGGGTTTCATACCAAATTAATGCTACTCATCTCATACAGCAATTTACTGTCATTTTTCTAATCTAATGCTGATACCTTGTACACGATCATAAGGAAGCCCACTGTAGTTTTCTCTAGATGTTCGGCTGAAGATTAGTGTTTTGTAGTGAAATAGAAAATTCCTTGGGCTTCCTGCAATTTCTAGAATTCTTTGAACTAATGCCCTTACAGTTGATAAAAAAAGGCCTCTGACCTTTAAAGGTGAATGGGGGAAGGACTTTTCATTAAACTAACTGAAAGAGTTCTGTCTTTCAAGAGGAACTACTTTTTAAAGGGGAAACTTTGTTTTTAAAACAAGTTTTGTCTTCTGTTTTAAACCTTCTCAGACTCAATCATGACTTTGCAGTATCACAGCCACCATTTAAAAACTCTTTTCAGGGCAAAACCACCAATGGGGTTAGTATAAAATGCCACAAGGATAATATTACTTTATTTCTCCATAAGCTGGTCTCTCAAGGAAGGGTGTGGGCAGAGGAACATTGACTGAGAGAAGGCCATGCAACTCTGTAAACAAAGTTTAAGCACTGGATTTGCCAAAAAAAATCTTTCACTTGGAACAGACTCACATTTTTTTTCAGTCATGCATTCCTAGCATTAGATAATTAGGTCAATATTTAGGCACCTAAATAGCTGTATCCTGGCATTTAACAGTACCAGAAATTCCCACCCTGGATAGAGGATTCAAAAGCATTTGAGTTAGTCTGCATCTTTTATGTAGTTATCTATGGATGCATTTAGTTACTAACACTAGATATCAAGATCAAATACTGTGGGCAAAAATCAAAATTAAAATATGTTAAATTAACACAAAAAAAATTCAGTAATGCTGTAAAATATTTAAACCCAACTGTGAGAATCCCCAGGGTTTTTTTTTTTTACTACACATTCATCTGTTTAGTAATCCCTTCCTTTGTTGTAATGAGCATTAGAGGAAGACACTTGCTGGGAAGTGGAAGGTTCATTAAAAAACATGAGAACCATTTGCAGTTACTTCTAAGAAATTACTTGGAAACACGTCTTCCCTCTCTTTCTCTCTCACTGTATCCAGCAAGTATAAGATTTTACATAAGCAGTGTCCATTCACTCAAGGGAAAGACTGTCCTGCTTAGGGAAAGACGGGTGTGCAAATCTTCAGGGTACAATAATGCTGCAGACAGTGGCACACACTTTCACTTCATGCAGTTTCAGTTATCTAACTTAGCTGCTTCCTCTCTGGCTGTTGGGACATAGAGTAGGAGCCTAATTTAGGTGATTTGAGCCACCCATCAGAAGACACCTCTCTCTCTTGTTTGATTATATAGGAGTTCTGTGAGGACTTAGTCAAAGCTGGCTGCCAAAAGTTGCATGGTCAACATTTCAACACCAGCCTTCCTGGAGAAATGTGGTCTTCCATCAGATAGATAGTACACTGCTTTGGACTGCTTTGCTACGTCACTTACATCTAGAGCTGCTCTGATAGTGAAGAAGCATGTTGGAGGGAAAAACTCAAGTGCTGAAGGTTGGAAAGCTGGTCTGAAGAAGATCCTATATACTACTTTCTCAACAAAGGAACATGAGATGCAGTTATTCTGAAGAGTGGCTGTTAAAAAGTTACAAAAAAGGGAAATCTTCAAGGCTTTTTTCTTCTTTAAAGTCCAGTTTCTGATGCACAGAGAAGTCTCCTTGTTCTATACTTACTTCACTTTCCAGAGAAGCAACTAAGCTCCATGAAACTCATTATTCACATGATCTTTAATAATAATGTCTTGCAATTCTTTCAAAGTATGACATCACTTAGAAATTCAAATCAATTATTTCAAAGTGTTCAAATGTTGACAGTCAAGATGCAATATTTAGACACTGGAAATCTACAGCCACATGCATCTCAGGCTTTATTCCACTGTTTACTTTGCCTTCATCAAAGAAAGAACTGGATTATTTTATGACCATTTGAAAGGTGTTTTAGCTTTATTTGCAGAAAATAATTAATTGAAGCTGCCATATCACTTTCCCTGGTTTCTACAAACTACTGCTAACTACCAGATTCAATAAATCAAACATAAAAAAAAGTGCAGTCTTTTCCTTTAAATCCAGATAATGCTGTGGAAGAGTAAGAGTAAGGGTGGTACAGAAAATATCGTATGTTAGAAAAACAAAAGTAAAAGGGATTTGATTATGTCATGCCTGAAACTACCTCTTAGACATAGTATTAACAAGTTAAACATTTACACTAGATGGAAATGCAAACAAAATAAAAAGGATTATTTCAGGTGATGAAATGAGTTAAATAATCTTTCAGTCTGTCATCTGTCATAATTGCTTTATAGGCACACACTTAAAATATAGATGTATTTTACTATGAAGATTTTAATCTAGTGTTACAAGAAACAATTATGCATACTAATTAGAAATAATGGTGATATCTCAACGATAGAATATTCTGTTCAATAAGTTTATTCAGTTTAATTGGTGATATTTTAGAGAAGCAGATCTTTTCACTTCTATAATCTTTAGCTGTGGATTCTATAAACACCCTAGCAAAATTAAAAGTTTTAGAAAGAAAAAAACTTGCGTCATTTTTAATATTAGGCTCCTAATATCTGCTTTGAGCACTCTTCACATCATTGTACTAATGGCAATCGAACATTAGTACCCTGAAAAATGTTAGGCTAAAGATAACTCAGTAAAGAAACACCACAGGAAAAGATTCATACACAATTTTAATGATTGTTTTTTAAATGGGTGCCTTCACTTGCTGAAACGATGGCAGTGAGTCACAGGGAAGGGAGCGAGGGGACTTGTGTTGCTGCCGAGGTACCCCAGGAGCACAGGGAGCACCTGCAGTTCTGTGTCCCTCCTCGAGGGTTTGTCAGTATTTACATGCAAAAGCTCATCAGGCAGCTCCAAGGGCAACAACACCTACTAGTAGAAAATGCTCATTGATTCCCCCATTGCCCCTAAAATACCTGAGGAAGAGCAGGATGTGGAGGAAGGTGCTTCTCTCTTACCCCAAAAATTATGGTGATTGTAGCAGAGACAAGCTGGGCCTGAAAGACAACAACAGCTGTGTAACGCATGCCGCTAACTGAATTTGATTCACTTGGGACAGCAAGAGGCTTGTGATTCCCTTGCAAAAGGGCAATGGCTTCTGGCAGCAGCTTCTGTGGAAATGACAGTGGTAGAGGAAGGGTGGCAGCAACAAGAATATTGCCTCCTCCCCATCAGCCTGCCCCGCTTTGCTTTCTGCATTCTCCATTTGCTGTCCCTGTAACCACGCTCTCCCTCTTCTTTGCCAGCACTGGGCAGCGTGGGGGCATGGAGAGCAGCTGCCCTGGCATTCCCTGGGAGGAGGAGGCCCTGCAGGGAAGCGGCAAACCATCCCCCTGGTGGCCATTGCCTCCTCTCTCCATCCCCAGCACCACACACAGCGACCCTCCCTCCTTCTTCAGCAGCAGAAAATGAACTGGGTTGGCGGCAGCCGGTGAGTGAAACTCTTCAAAGGCTGCCAGAAATGGCTCCATGCTGAGCCAGTGTCCCCTCACAGACCAGGCACAGCCATGGTGCGTGTGACAGCCCCCCAGTGTCGCCTCACAGACTGGGCAAGGCCATGGTGGGTGTGACATCCCTGGTGTCCCCTCACAGACCAGGCACAGCCATGGTGCGTGAGACAGCCTCGGTGCCCCTTCACAGACTGGGCACAGCCATGGTGTGACATGGGTGTGACAAACCCAGTGTCTCTCGACAGACCAGTAGTGCCATAGCATGTGTAACAACAGCCCTGGTGTCCCCTCACAGAACAGCAGGGCCATGGTGTGTGTTTCAGGCCTGGTGTCCCCTCACAGACCAGCAGGCCATGGTGTGTGTGACAGGCCTGGTGTCCCCTCCTGTGCCAGACTGTGTGAGAAGACGCAGGTACCTTCCCACACCAGGCAGGGTGGCTCACGTTTGGGCCTAATATGTCTCTGCAGACTGGGGCTAGGTGGGGCTCTCCTGCCTGAGCCTTTCCTCATGCCCTCGTGAATGGCAGTGATCACCATTTGGAGAGAAAGATGTATAGTCAACTGAGATTCACTGAAATAGTAAAATAATCACCAACTGAGTTGTAATGTTAAAAAAAAAGGATATTATTCAGTTTCTTTGGGTGCTGTGCCATCTGCCCACAGATTTTGTCAGCCATTTGAAAGCAGCTTTGCTAAACACGGCTTTATAATCATCCTAACTCTATGCAGAATCAAACTAAAACAATGCCATATCCATCTGGAAGTCTTCCCAGCAAAATCAGGTTTCTGAAAGTTGCCTATGTGAAGCAGGGGGAAGAGAGAACTTCAGTTTGAAAAAAAAAAACCAAAAAACCAATCATACTATCATACTATGCTGTCTGGAAGAAAAAGCAGTGTGTAGGAGTATTGCACCCACTTAGCAAATAGCAAATCATCCTGCTGCTTTCTGCTGCTGTTAATTATCTGTCAGGATTCCTTGCATTAGTCTGGGATTTGCATTTTAGCTGTCAGAAAAACTATCCATTACCGGGGCTTCTTCCCATTGCTAGGGTAAATGTTATGTGTGTATGTTTAGAAAGTGTGTTCTAACTTTAAGGACAATTTAAAAAAAAAAGAAAAAAAGAAAAAAAATGTAATTCCAAGGGGATACACCATATTTCTAACCCCCCAATCTTACTGACCCAAGGATTGCAGCCATGCTCACCCTGCTCACAGCAGTGACCCAGAGCTCCTATTTTAAGCACTATGTCCTGTAGGCAATTCATTTAAGACTATGTTTAACAAGTGAGATATGTAGTTAAGGTGTAACTGTCTCCTATATTGCACAAACAACAGCAGCTCGATAAAACTTGTAGCGACAATCCATTTTTCTTACCTTTTTTACAAAATGTTCACAATATTCTGTAAAATCCCAAAAAGGAGAAACTTGTACTGTCCTCCTTTGTTTTCTTTGCTAATATGGTTTTGTAACTATGTTGCAGCATGAAAGAAAATTAGGAGAAATTAATGTATTGACAAAGATTTCTCATAATGTTTTAAGAAATTAAGAATTGATGAAATGCTGCATTACAAGTCACTTATCTAAAAGCTTTTCCTTGAGAATGTTCAATGTATTTGGTAGCCCTAAGATAGAATGTGGTCCTATCCTTACCTGAGTCCACCAGAATCAAAGTGACTTCAACAGAGATATGTTGACTTTACTATCTGAAGGTTTGATCCATTATAACATAACATAACATAACGTAACATAACATAACGTAACATTTGTGTCCTAAATTCTCAATACCGTTGATGAGAAAGACATTCAAGCCATGACTCAAGATTATACATTTACAATTAAAACAATAATTACTTGCCTCTTTCAGAAGCAGAATCGTATTAAAGCAGGAAAGGAGAAAGCAAAAGGTAAACAGTTCTAGCCATCTTGGATTTTATATTGTTACATAAATGCCTTAATTGATTCACTTAGCAAAAACTTTCAAAGCATTTGGAGTGAGACTCAAAACTGTATCATAACAGTTGTAATGTGTTTGCCTGACTGCATGTAACTTTTAGGGCAGAAGTCTTTATCTAGGTTTACTACACTGAATTCCAGCAGGAAGAGGAGGGAGTAGGAGAAGGCATGAATGAATGAATGAATGTGCCCAATTTAAGGTTTATTGAATTACTTCTGTTACTGTATTTTGTTGGTATGTGCTGACACATGGGATTGCTTGAAGCCTCACAGTGACAACCACGTGGTCAGCTAGTCTAACACCAACACGTATACACACCTATTTTTCTGGGCTACATAAAAGAATGTTAGGCCCATTGACGTACTTCATTCTGGCATTTGCAAAAGTAGGCCAGCTTATTAGTATTTTGAATCTGAAAGTGAAATAATAGAACCAAATTTATCCCTGGCATAGCAGAAGACATTTCAAACAGGAAAGAAAGAAAATAGTAAGAGAAAATAGTTATAACCATAGTAAGAGAAGTCAGTTTCCTCCTCAGCAGCAAGGAAAAAAGAGAGAGTACAGGGAAGCTCTACCACCAAAGCTGGTACTCCCCAATGCCTAGAGCAAATGCACTGGCATATAGAAGAGGAGGAAAAACAGGCTGACAGTATGGAGACAATCTCTGAAATGAAAACCTTTGCCTAAGGGAATGCGGGAGCAACAAGCAGCTTGTTGTCCCCATCACTTTCCCAGTCTCCTGGAGGCTTGTGAGTTCTCAAAATACCTGTTTTCTCAGGGATTTATTGGTCTAAGCCACATAATTTACATTACAACTATGTAATTAGCTTCAGTAGAGGAAGGAAAATAGGAAAGCATCCAAGACAGGATTGGTTTTAGTAATTTAGTACTAAATAACTAAACACAGCGGTAATTTTGTAATTGCTGTTACACATTTAACAGTAATTTAGGGGTGATGGGAAGAAAATAGCTAGGACACTGAAGTGACATGGATACATTTTGGGAGTGTGGACTCCAAAGCAATATGAATTTTGAAGTATTAATTAGTACACAGGCTGAATTTATCTTACTGCAGATACTCTTCTTAACTGAAGAACAGGTGTTTTCCATAGGTGATAACATCCTAGAAAGCTAAATATTGTGATATAATAAATTATACCGGAAAATAGTTACCAACAAACATGTTGGGTGTTTTAGTTACATATAACCTGCAATCATGAGAGGAATTACATCTCAGAAGAAAAGCCAATGCTATTTTGTGTTTTGGCATTGCCTTCAGTTTTCGATATCCTTCTTGTGGTTAAAATAAAGAAATCATATTGGTTTTATTTATTCATCTGCTGTGCTTGATGCTAATGATTTTAGGATGATTATTAATAGTCTCCTACAAAATGGAGATTTTTGCTTCCTAAATTTTCCAGAATTATCTGCCTGATACATTCGAAGTGTAAGTCATCAGTTTATCTCTTCTTATTCCTTGCAACAAAAAGCCTTTCTGAAGGCCCAGTCTTAGAGATTTTTCTTCTTTACTTTTTTATCTTTTTTTTCTTTTTTCTTTTTTTGTCACAAGACTGTTTTCTATGTTGAGAAAGACAAAATTGGAGAACAATAAACTCTTTGTGTCACTATAGATGGCTATGTGTATGTAATCTTGGTGATTTACTTGCCTATTAGTTTATAAGCTGCCTAAAAAGCCCGAGTTTAAATTTTCTTTAGACTTTTTCCTTGCAGCATTTTGGTATGCCTTTTATTCTAAAGAAATATTTTTAATGATCATACTCAAAGTTTGAGGCACGAGTGTTTAAGGACCAGTTTTGGCATCAAGAGAACAGTGATTTATTTTGACTATGAGCAAATTATACTTGCAGTCCTTTTCAGGGCAATAAAAATAAACTAAATAACAGTAGACAGGGTGTGAGAGTTCAGAGAGATTTAATTGTGTGCTTTTATTATTAGGAATTGTTTACTAAGTCTTGCATGCTAATTTCAAAAGAATTATATATGCTGCTAACATGTTGTTGAAGCTTCTGTCAAAAACTTACTCTCTCTTTTAAAAAATTTAGGAATTCTTTGAAAAGAAGAAACTTAAATCAAAGATGAAGCTTCTGGGAGTATCATCTCCTAAAAGTTCAGCAGTCAGTTTAGATCTTCTCAATCTATATGTTGTTAACCAGATATCAACCAAAAAAGACAACACTGGTGAGTTTAGCGTAACAGTGTTCTGACTTCACAGTTAACGGAATCAGTTACCCTTACCCGTTACTGCTGTTATTTTAGTTCTTGTTCTTCCAGTTATAACTTAATGCTCAAATAAGTGGTGTTTTGTTTTTAAAATAAAAAATTGTAAGTAAATACAAAAGTGCACCTTCCTCATTCCATTCATTAATTTTACCTTACATCCATTTCTTTTTCCCCTTACCATTGAATGGGTCCATTTGTATTCCACTTCCTCTTTTATAACTTTTGGGGGGATATTTGGAATAGTCTGTCAGTTCTACTGAGAGTATCTTTCTTAAAGTCCATAATTAAGCTCCTAAAAAAACATCTCTACAACTTGAGTTCCAGTTCTTTACGTGTAGATGTGGTGCTTAGGGACATGGTTTAGTGATGGATTTGGCAGTGTTAGGTTAACGGTTGGACTCGATGATCTTAAAGGTCTTTTCCAACCTAAACGATTCTATGATTCTATGATACTTATCCTCTGTGACATATTCACAAACCAGATTGTGGAGAATTTGTTGTCCTATGCTCAGGAAGATTAGAAGGTGGCTGAGGGGGGCAACAGAGCCTGTCTACACCCAGGAGCTGACTGTAAATAATTTTATACTATAATGCTATTTAGAATAGAGCTCTTGCATTGCTAGTTACAAAGGAAGCAAAAAATGTGGCTTTAAATGTATTAAGAAAACTAAAACAACAGCTTTTGTATTCTAACGAAAATTCAGGAAGCTCAAAACTTTCTCCAAGCCCAGCGCTGACATTCCAAATACTTTCATTGCAGAGAATATGAGGAAGCCAGTCCACATTGATATCACTGAAGATGTAAAAACACCTGTTAGGAGGCACAACATTGAGCTTCCTATGTCACCACTACATACACAACATAGGTCAAACTTAGATGACATACAGAACAGGTACTTGTATAAAATAGGCAGTATTTAAGCTATAATGAAGTTCTGGAAAAGTTATTTCATGATGGTCTTATATTTGAAGTATTAAGTAAATATAAATATATGATTTTAAGATGAAGAAGTTTCACAATCCTCCTGGCATTCCAGTGATACTCTTACTATGGGAGAGTAAATAAATGTATTCTAAATAAAAAACTGTACTTGAAGTTGAGAGATTTAAAAAAAATAATGTTTCTTTACTCATGTCAGGTACATACACTAAGTTTATCTCACAGAGCACGGTATTCAAACAGCATTTTCCACTTACACTGTTTTCCCATCCAACCTCAGACACCCTAAAGTGACTGACTCACACACTGGCTTTTCATAACTGCTGAAGAATCAGGCCTTTTTAAGATGTGTGGAAAAATATTCTTAAATTATTTTGAAATTAATACTCAGAATGTTTTTAATCTTATAGATCTTATATCTTGTATTTCATAGGCTGTTTTTATTCATTTTACAAGGTTACAAAAGCAAGTATTGGAGAGCAGAAGGCAGCATCTCTCAGAGAAAGTAGAATACCAGCATAATGTAAGTAAGTTTATTGTTCTCACTGATATAAAGCTAAAAATGCAGCAATGACTGTATTTTTAAGTGATTTTTCAAAGAGTGACCAAATCTCATTGATACTGAAACATGTGAAATCTTCCTCTTTAAGGCTATATTGATATGTTATTTGCCAATCATATTTTATATTTGTTCATGCTATTTCTTACATATTTCTTGAAAGGCTTACCTTGTTTTAGGCATTTTCCAAAATACTTAAGAATATCTGTGCTCTAAGCTATTCACAAAGGACAGAGATTATGGGAAAGAGACTGAGGCCAACAGCAGGTAAATTAAAAACAATATGCAGAAATGTGAAATGATGAAATGTGAGAAGCATAGACAAAAGTGAGTCTTTAGAGGAACTTAAGTACAAGTCTCAGTGGATACAATTGGAAAGTTCATACACTCACTGAGGTTGCAGTGAAAAACATTCTATAGATGGAATTTAGGCTTTTTTTTATGACCCATTCCACTGTTGCATAAAAACCCAACTAAACAAAAAAAACCCCAAGTTAGTAAATCTGTTAGAAGACAGTTAGGTTAGGTTACTCAGACTTGCTTGATAACATAGCTCAAATGACTCTGGCTGTTCGTATCAGATAGGACTCTGAAGAAAAGGTGCTTGCAAAAGATGCTTGCACAGTATTGTTCTATATGTTCTTGGCCCATTCATGTTGCCAAAGCATGTTTTCCTAGAATGAGAGAGACAGATGTTTTTCTAGTGTTAGAAGTTCCTTTCTTTTGAGTCAGGAAGAATTACTTAGCATGGGTGAAAAGTTTAGCTGTCTAATGTGTTTCAGCCAAGATCACATGATCTGCCACTACTTTCTTGGATACTGCATTGCCAGCCTTCCCTTATGACTCTTTTTCATCTGTTTCTTGAAGACAGAGAGGACATATTTCAGTTTTAGAGTGGCCAGAAATAAGGGATCAAAATGATAGTTAAGTTTCTCCTCAACCT
>VYZV01034367.1:104979-184542 GCA_013401275.1 Pandion haliaetus
ATCAGAAGTGGGGTAGGGAAGTATGGGCAAAAGAAAATGTCTGATGGGCCTCCCAACAGTGGAATAGAAAAAATCTGTGCTGAATTAGGGTTACGAAACTCAAGTACAAATGGAAGTCACTTGCTAAAGAGACCAGGAATTAAGCAGTACACAAAGCTTATTATGGGCTTTCAGTTTAGGGGAGAAATGTAGTCTTGCAGAACAAACTATTTTTATGAAGGAAGAAGCCATCTTCCTCTTTTTCCTTTTTTTTTTTTTTTTTTTCTCCCCAAAGTGGCCTTCTTTGGTCAGCTGGTGGAGCAGCAGTGACATGCTGTGGCTGATTTTATAAATCACAGTTCCCTACTCGGGGATGTGCTCCATGTCTTGGTATGTTTGGAGACATTATGAAACAGAACCCCTTTTAAATCAACCTTACTATAAAGTGGAAATAAAATACAGGACACTTTTTTCAATTGAAGTAATGTACATTTGGGACAAAAGCAAGTGTGATGAGCAGTAAAGTCTTCAAGATTTTTATCATCAAGTTATCATAATTTGTAATTAGCAGTTAATATTTTGCTTATTTATATACTGAGCAAACTGTTTTTTTCTTTTCTACCCTCCTCTACCTCACCCTCCATCCCCAGGCTAGACTATGTGAATTCTGCCAGGAAATATCCAGTGATAATGACCAGTAATGAATCAGAAAACAGTGAAGGAATGAAAGAACCATTGTTTGATGTTGTGAAAGAAACTGCAGAAGTGAAAGCTCCCCAAGATGGAATTGATCGTTCCTTTCTGGCACTGTTTGAAGATGAGAGCCAACCAACTCATAATAATCCTTCCACAAAGCATTTTAATCCTGTTGTTAACCAAAGCAGTACTGCCATTTTTTTCATTGATCCTGATGATAGAAATCAAATGACCAACAGAAATTATCCTTATTATAGTAGAGAGGCTTATTCTGCAATAAATGAAAATAAAAGTTCTGTAGACAGACACCTTGAAGGCATTTTCACAGCTCCAGAACAGGTTTTACTTAAAAGTAACAATGCCTCAAGTGCAAGCTACAAGAAAACCAGTGGACTTCATAAAACCCCCCTGCGGGACTGTCATGAGGGACAGCTGTACTTCATGCCCTCTGAAAAGAAAGAAAAACCAACAAACCTTGAAGAAATTGGTGCGTGTCAATATTTTAAGGACATACATTCTGGGTTTTATTCTCCTTTTAAAGACACATGGTTTTATAACCAGAGATATATCTGCCCTGACCAAAAACATACCATGAATCTTCAGAATGCAGTAATTTTAAATCCAATTACTTAAATCAGTTTTAAAAGTTGACAGAAGTATTTATTTTCAAATTGCCTTTATGCTATTGCATTTTAAAATCAAGGGTTTCTTTTTTATTCTAGAGACATTTGCTTATTACCATGACCAGCAGATTAATTTAAAGGAGAAGGTGCAGAACTACTCAAGAGAAAAAAGGTGAGTGCCATAGAAATTATCAATCCATTAACTAGTGATAACTTTAGAGACCTTGCTGAATTCAAGAAATCCTGCTAAGAGGACATGAAGGCAAAATTCTAAACAGTGTTACTGAGGGCTGACGTTTTCCCATGAAAACAGTAGCGAATAATGTGAATAAACTTATGCACAGGTAAGTCCTTTATACCATTGCTCATCTGCCTATAATAAGTACAATGAAAGCCTGCTTGATGGGGCAGTTTAGAGCCCCTGAAGTTAAGCTGTTGCTCTGACTTGCCCTTTAAAAGACCCTGTCTCCTTCCACTGACTACAGAGGAAGTTAGTGTCCAGGCTAAAGTTAGCATATGTAAGTGCCCCATGTTTTACAAAAGATGGTTTTGTCGAAGGCTCTGATCCATAACACCTTCCATTTTACAAAGCAGCACTATCTTCTGTCAGCTCTCATATTACATTTTGCATTTCACAGAAGTGAAGTTTGTGAAAAACAGATTCTTGGTGTAAAATCTCAGGTTTAGAAACAAGTTCAATGATCTCAATAGTGGGAAGCATTTCACAGTTATTGAAGACAAAATAAAAATTGAAGACAAAGAAGTCACCAGTAATCACTTTAAGAAAATAAAAGTACAGGAGGGGAAAGCACTTACCAGAGAACTCTGTCTGCATCCCTCAGTGATGAGATGTCTGCCAAAGAATCAACCTGGAGACAGAACCAGCTCCTTGGATTTGAAGCGGTAACTTTTTAAAGAGACATATTTTTTTATCAAACCTACTGTTTGCACCATTCATTCCAGGTGTAGAAGGAATGTCCACAACAGTTAGAAACTGAATTTAGCTTCACTAATTAACTTCTGTGGAAGCTTCTTTTCCATCATGGTTTATATAAGGAATTCAGAAAGGACAGCTTCTAGTTAAGTGGTTCAATTAGATAGCCCTTTCAGTCCCTAATTTACATGGTTTGATTCACACCTAAGCTAATGGCTGAAATGCATTTTGTAAGTTACCCATTAACCCTTAGGATCAGATTCTGCAGGCAGTGCCTAGACATTATATGCAGGACACTTCAGTGTTATAAAGGAGCTTGATGCCAGTATACATATAAGGAATCTTTCAGATATTTTGCCCGTAGAAGTCACCCAGGTATATACAGTATTGCTCAGGGGTTTTATACCTCTTAAAATAATTTGTGGTACAGTGCAGTGACTCCTTTGTGTAATACAGAAACTGAATGTTCCTCATGTAACCTGAGGTGCTGATCCAGCTGAATCCTATTAACACTTAATCATTTTTAAAAGTTCACAACAGCACGAGAGAAAGAGTATAAGTTTGGAGTGAGTTCCAATCTTCACGAGATGGAGAAGGGTTAGTACCGTTTATACATTATTAATTAAAAAATCAGATTTTTCTCTACATGTGAAACTGAAACAGTTACTTTTAAAGCCAGGGAAAAGCATCTTGATCTTTTTAGGCTGTTACATTTGATGAGGGCTTGTATTTTTGATTTATGCAGTGCTGTATAAAGACTGGCATTACCAGGTAACTAAGAACTATCCATGTTTGCTTTTCATTGAAGAGGTAAATTCAGGTTAACTTCTCTCTGGTGAGTATTACACACATATTTTTCATTGTCCCATTTCCTCCAAAGTTGTCCCCTAAACTGAAAAGCCAGCTCTGAAAGTAGGGGGTAACTGCTGAAAAAAAAAGTCCACGAGAGAGGTCAAGAGTATGAATCTGAACACCACAACTCAAGTTTACTAACATCACCGTATAGTAAAACTGCCAAGTAAATGTCAGTAATTTTCTTTCTTTCTAGTCCTGCAGCTCTCAGCTGATTGGAAAAAAAACTTGGACATGTTTTCTGTATTAATTAATATCTTCCTTAGATGTCTGACATGTGCCATTTTACTGGTCCAGTCTTTACTAATCTTTCTTCTCTTCCCTAGACTATATGCTGTCTTTCCACATGTGGTCCGAGGGGAGTCAGCAGGGAGCTCCCATGTCCTTTTTGCTCCCTCAGTAGCTGGAGAGGTCAGCTGTGCTGGCTGCATTTCAGAGTAGAAGATCTCCCCAGGACCTCCAAGAGAAAAAATATGTAACTTGTATGGCAGCCAATATGTGCAGGGGGTTTGCTGCATTCTCTCCCTGCCCTTGCTCTGCAGAGTCCTTCCTCCTTTCGGGTAGCACAGTTCGGCTGCTGATTAACAGCATAGCTGAAGCTTTGGGGCACCCGTCTCACACGTTTCTGTTAAGATGTGTTGTCCTGAGAGGAAAAGAATTGGCTATTCCCAAGAACTAGATTGACCTTGCTAATGCTTTATTCTTTAAACAGTATCTTAAAAGTGCATCAGAAGTAGTAATGTTTAGTTCTATATGCTGTACTTGAGAGTTGGATGTTTGGGGGATTTTTAGTGAGTAAGCTTTCTTTCCTTTTCATCTCCTTTTTCAGATGTGGAGTCCTCACTCAGCAGCCAGTCCCCCTCCTACTCTCCGAGGCAGACGGAGAGCTGTTTCAGCTCTAGTCCTGACACAGTGAGTACTGCCTCTTTATAGGTTTGCAGGGGTTCATTTGAATGGTATCTGTATGCCTGAGTGCATCTAAGGGTGGATGTAGCTGGAATCTTATTTATGGGGTTGTTTTGTACAAGGCAACTTCATGCATGAGGAAGACAAGAAATGTTGAGCTGTAAATTTTCCTGAGTAGTTTCACAGACATGTGGTCTGTTCTCTCAATAACACCAGGCCTTGTAGAATTACAGTAACATGAGGTGCTAAGCAAGCTTCTGTGCTCTTCATTGATGTATAGCTGCCTGACATTACGTGCCCGTAAGGCAGGAGGATTTGACACACTGTGTGGTTTTTAGCCATTCTTGAACACAAAAATGCCACAATGCAGTAATATAAATTTTGTGTGAGAGTGAAGGTCCACCTTACTCACCTTCTCTTCAACAAAGGCCAGGAGTACACCCTTGGAGAAAGAATGAAAAAAAAACCCCAAACAACCAAAACCAGACAGTTCTGGCCTTTCCGTTTATTTCATTAACTTAGTTATTAGCTGGTCATTAACTTAGTCCTTAGTTATTGAACTATTTAAGCAGTTGCATTCACGCAATTCTGTTTAAACAGTTGCTTTCACACAATTCTCTTCAAACAGTCTGAAGAGGAAGACACAGTCAAAAAGAAGGAATATCTGGATGAACAGTCCTTGAAGATCAATGATGCCAGCCTAGTCTCAGCCTCAGCAAGCACAGAGCCCCCCAAGACCTCTCACACCAGAACCATGCCTCTCCAGCCAAGCAGTATTTTGACTAGAGACAAAGCAAACCATCTTCAGGAGAAAGACTCTATTTTATGTGCCACAGAGGAGGAAAATAAAAAACACACCGCCCCATCTGAGGGCAGCTCATTACACCGAGCCCTTAAAAGAGAGCATGTCACTCTCAGCACCAGGTGTGAGGTTTGGTCGCAGACCGAGAGCTCTGTTACAGAAGTAGAGAAAGTGGATGTTGCCATCCAGTGTGGCACCATGCAGGTGTGCAGCTGTGGGAGCTCCCTCCCCTCTGCCCGCAGCCTGGGGGGGGTCCCTCCTCCTAGCACCGAGGGCACCGCTGGAGGGCACAAAATGCCAGCACATGAGGTGCTGCAGCCTGCGGGCACAGGCAGCGCGGCAGCAATAGCAGCGTTTTCTTCTGAAGCCGAGTATCTGAGTTTGGCTGGCAGAAGGACTTGAGAGGTGCTGGACTACGTTGACATATTGAAGGAGGGAGATAAGCAGTGACCAGCTAGAATGGCACGTAAGGAATACAGAGGTTTTGTCCTGTTCTCAGTGTGTTTCATTTAACTGGCATATTTTGATTTTTCTAGCCTGGTTAGACAAAATATGCTTTTGCTGTTTGTTTGCCTTAAATTATTATTAACTATGGATTTCTCTCTACCTACTGCTATCTCTAACTATGGATTTCTATAGATCTCCAACTGTTAACACAGGATCTTACAATAGCCTAGTAATATAAACCTTAGGAATTAGGTTGGCTGTCCCACCATATATCCATAGGATTCTGTAGTTTGGGACGGACTTTGCTTCTCTTTAAGGTAGTGAAGAGATTCTGTTTCGCTTCAAAACATATTTGATGTGGCTCTTAGTTCAGAACTATTGTCTGATCCTCATCCATTTTAACAGGCAAACTAGCCTTTGCCATATGTTTGTACTAAATACAAAAATGGGAAACAACAGAAAATGTACATCTGCACACATAGAATAGAATGTAATTTTAAAAGAACTAATCTATTAATTTTCACCAAAAAAGATATGCTTAATTTTCCTCCCATAGGAGATCTATTGATTCATTCTCTGGCTGTTAATACTGACAAATCTTTTATGTGTTTCTGTATTTTGCCTGCAGATTGAAAATCTGAAATGCTTTCCTCTTCATTTCAGTATCTGTATGAAGCTACAAATCACAACAAATAAAAGTTTCTGATAATATTGTTTCTAGGTTATATTCTTCCCTTCTAAAAAAGTTCCTAGTAAAGGGGAGACTCACTCTGTTACTGACATCTTCTATTTATATATCCATACACATTTACTCATATCTATCTTATATATGTTTGTGTATGCACTGGCATGAGCCAGCTGCCTGCCTGCAGGGATCCTGTTCATTACAAACAGGGATTGGGCAAAAGCTATGCTGGAGACTGCTCCTTAAAGAGTGCAGGAGATTTGCTTTTATAAGGTTAGTATGTTGTGCTTTCTCCCTTGGAGACAGCTGTTAAAAGATTCACTGCCCTTATTCCCACCAGGTCAGTTTCTTCTATTTCTACATTTTCTAATAAAAAGTTTTGTGGATGAAGGGCTGTGTGTCACCGAGCCCTGAGGAGACCCGTCACCATTCTTTGTCTCTGTTCTTATCATCAAAGTAGTGGCTGTGTTTCCTGCCAGCTTTTATTTTTGAAGCTAAGAGCCATTTTTAAAAGAAGGGCTACATTGCTCAACAGTTTGCAGGTTTATGGCTATGCCATTTTGAAATTAGCGTCTCAGAAATTTCAGTGGACTTTTCTGTACTTGGAAGAAAATAGCGTTATCTTTTATGTGTATAAATTGGATACATGGGAAGTGGTTTGCAGAGCCAGACTTCTGAAATGTGTAACTATCATTTAGCCATTTCACTGCCCACTTCCTAAGGCGTGACATAAGCAGATTTTCCTTTTTAGGTTCTCTCAATTTATCGCCAAAGTGAGCTCCCTAACCATTTTTTATCTGAAACTGCAATGTTCATCTTCTTCACAGGAACTATAATTTATTTGAGTAACAGCTACAATTTGCTGAAAGCTCAGCCATTACCAGTGGTTTGTAAGGCACAGTTGGTCACTCATTGTTACAAAGCCCGTTCAGATTGTGCCACACCAGCAGCCGCCCGCGCTGGCTTGAATTAGGACATCTCTAAGGCGTGTGTTTTTTCCCAGTAACCCCGTGCCCAGTACGTACCTGTCAGCCTTGCCAGTGGTGTGTCTCCAGCTTCACCACCCTCCCCATGGCCAACGCCACTCTAACTCACTTGGTCTGCCGGCCTCCTGCAACATGCTGTGGCAGGGGCCAGTGAATGGCACGTTACAGCTAAAAGCTCCAGCTTTATACTTTAGATTTGACTTTTTATATTAGACTGGCAGATGTAAAATTGCCACCTGGCCAGAGAGCTGTCTCGTGCCTGTGCTTAGAGAGATGCTGAAGTGACCCAACCCAAGGTAAACTGCCATTAACTTGCAATGGAAATTATACTCCTAATTTCTGCGAGAGTGGCATCGTTGCAGGGACTTTTACATTTCCTTTTGTTTTACAGTGAAGCGAGCTACCCAAGTCCAGACAGATACTCCTGATCCACAGAGCTAGCCGCTGAGCGGGACTGATTCCCAGCCTGCTCCTGTGAACCTACAGGACAAAGAGTGTAGGTCAGAACTGGGAAAGAGAGCTGGTTGCACTGTATGGACACACGTGTGTAGGGGTTTCAAGTGAAGCGATACATCTTTATTAAGTTATCTCTCATAATTTAGAGCCTTTCAGTGGGTATAGCTTATTTTCACCTCAGCCACTAATATAGAAGCTTTCAAAATTTGTCTAGTTCCAGCCAGGTTTCAGCCCAGATTGCACCATTTCCCAGTAAGGACTGAAATTACGCAGTTCAGTGCCAGACACATATTTTCTGACTGGCTGTACGTGAGAGCTGCATACGTCTCTAATGCAGTAATTCACCACCTGGGATATGTCACTCACCGTAGATAATCATGTTCCAAAGCCTTTGGATGAGAGCATATAAAATCTAATTACCTTACGATTTTTACCTGTAATTGCAAAGCAATCAGAAGAAAGAAAACTATCTCTGTAGCGGTATGTGTGCTGGCAATGAAGATGAAGAAGGCAGCGTGCTCTTTTTAGCCACTAGAGGAGTATTTTAAAGTATTTACATTACTATTATTGCATTAGAAGAGAATCATGCTTTCTCCTTATCTCAGCACCAGTCTCCCCCTCTGCTCAGGTGCTTTCTTCACCTGATTTTTTGTGACTTTTGGGAAGAGCTGAGTTTGGCTTAAGAGGAATCTCCTCTCTGTCAGCAGTAGCCTCAAATGCTTTCTTCAGCTGATACTTCAGCAGCCGATGCTATTTATCCACCGATATTTGTAACCTACAGTGACGACCGTCATCCCACTATACACATCCAGGCACCACCAGCTTTCCCTGAGGCAACGGCGTAGCCAGAGACACCCCTTTTTCATCCGTGTCAATCTTCCTGGCAGTGTGCTAAGCCTCTGGGGAGGCCACAGAAATGTGTTTTTAACTGTGTTTGGTAAGCATCAACTGTGAGTTGAGTTTTGTTGGGGAAAAGGACAGAAGGGTACCTGTAATTAACCAAAAACTGGGAGCATTGGTTTGATGGTGGCACTCAAATGCTTCTAAATACAGATGGAAGGAAAGACTCTCTCACTGAACATGTTACCCTAAGCTTCAGTCAGAAGCAGTTTTAATACACAGCTGGTAACCTTTTTTGCTATAAAATCAGCTCTAATTACAGTAACCTGCAAGGTAAGGTTTTCTGGGCAAGCACTAACAGAAGTTCGGTTTCATTAATGGGGCAGTTTGTTGCTGGATGTTATTATGCCAAGAGCCTCTACAAACTTTGTAGAAATCCTTATTTAATTTTCGTGAAGGATTATCATTGTGCAAAATGAGAAGCTTAAGTCTTCATGCAAGTGATTATTTCTCAGGTGGAAACTGTTGGTGAATTGGCTTTTTAAGGGTTTTAGCAGACAACAGATTCAGGAAGGATGAGGTTTCCTGGAAAAAATACTCAGTTCTCTGCATCCAATGCCTCATCTGTCCCCACAAAAGCAAATGACCTTTCTGTATCGTCTTCTTCAGCCTGTTCTCACTGGTGGCCTCTGATGGGTTAGAGCTCAGTCCCAGTTACCCAAGCCAGAGCTTGCTTCTCCAGGGCTGGTGATATCAAACTCCAACAAGCTCTAATAACTCTCTGAGCTGAATGCTAAATGCTCACCCTCTCACCTCACCACACTGCTGTAAATTCACACCCTGCACCTCGATGGTGCTCGCTCTGGGCGCTGCAGCTCTCTGGATGTGAAAGCCAGTTGAGACCAGCTTGCAGAGAGCTCCTGCAAAGCACGCAGGCGGCTGCAGAGGCTGCTGATGATACACTGGCTCTGTGTGAGGTGATGGGGAATCTTGGGCTGAAAGACAGAGGGGTGGGGAGTCAGTGAAGATAAGGCAGGAGGCTGCAAGAGGGCCGATGTACTATTTGATAGAGCTGAGATAAAACATTTCCAAATCAACTGTTTGTGCACGCTTGCAGAGCGAGGGCCATGATTTACTGCCTCTGTGTCACACAGCACACAGGGGCTGGCCTAGCTAGAGGACGCAGAGCTGTGGACGATCATAGGACAAGCCAATACATCATATTGCAGACGATTTACTCTGTTCCCTGGGCTGGAGTAATTCTCAGGAAACAGGAGGTCTGCCGCGCTCCCTGCAAACAGATGAATTTTTGGAGAACCCCAGACCAACTGAAGCTGGCAGGGATCTCTGAGCTTGCCCAGGCCAAGCCCTGCTCGGAGCAGGGCCAGCTGGAGCAGGATGCTCCGGGCCACGGCCAGCTGCTATCACCAGACGCCCAGGCCGGGGATGGGGGGTTAAACTATGCCAGGTAGGTGACCCCAGGGAAGCTGTGCCTGCTCACAGCAGCTGCTGCAGATGGAGGCAGCCGCTGCCTGCAGCGGTTTCTTCCCTGTGCTGTGAGCAAGGCAGGAGCCTGGGGCTGGACAAAGGGGAGCCGTGGGCACATGAAGAACGAGGCTGGGTGCTGCTGCCCTGTCGCCACCTCCTTGGAATGCATCTCCTGCCTCCGCTCACCCACGTTTCCCTGCAGCAGTGAAGAGCAGAGGCATTTCACCCTGACACCAGCTCGACCCTGAGCACCGCAGCGGCAGTGCCTTGGCCGTGGTAGTCCTGCTGCGGTGCCTCGGGGCTTGGCTAACAACGGGCACTGATCGCTCTCCCACCAGGGAACTGGGGTGTCCTGATGCCCTCAGTGTCTCCCTGTGAATCCCACCCACCATAATGAAACTTGACATACAGAAATAATGTAAAAGCTATCTCGGCTGGTATCAGGCTGGGGGTGGCAGTCATCAGCCACCCAGCTTACAAAAACTTTGCTTGCTCTTGATTTTTTCCATCAGTTTTAGCAGTCCATGAGAGGAGAGTGGCAGGGACACCAGCCCCAGCCCCAACTTAGCTGCAATACTGCATGGTGCAGCCACCTCCCTCTCTGCCACCCAGCCAGCCTGGGGGCTCTGGGTACCCTGAACACCAGGGAGAGCACGGGGTAAGCCACGTAGCATCAGAGACCGGCTCTGACTGCAGTCACATCTTGTGACAGTCCAGTAACAGGGCACACTGTTGTATCAGACATCCTGGACAAAACGAAGGAACTCATCGGGAACACTCAGACGGGGTTTGATGCCATCAAGCCATGGAAAGATTAAAACAAGCACCAATTTCACAGCGAGGCTTACTCCAAAGCACCACTTCCAGCAGGGACCAGGTCACACGCTACAGGCCACAACTGCCACTTTGGGGATGGAGAAGTCATCTCACGTTTGCAGGACGGCATGTTACATGACAGCCAACAACCTCCCCTTCTGCAACTACAGTGACGTTCAGTAACGCTGAGTGAAGGATTCAGGCTGACAACGTGAACACAGAATTTGGTGACAGCTGGCTGGGGACGTGGGGTCTCACCAGCCGCAGCTATGGAAACAGTTTTGAGAAAAGGGAAAGGCTGCAGGGGTGGGAATGCAAATGCCACAGCACTGTCCGAGGGAACGGTGAGAGGTGTAAGACAGGTCAGGTAGGACAGCATCAGCCCTGAGCGTTGTAATACAAACCCTGATAAAATTTTGGAGAACAGGACTAAAACAAACACAGGTCAGCTGTGCTATGGCAGCCTGTTCACCACCCACACTTCATGCTTTGCCTGGTGGAGTCCGAACCAGCCCAGTCCATGCCCCTCACTGGGGTTTCTGGGCATGCCAGAAGCCTGTGTCACACTGCTGGGGTGCTGCTGTCCCCTCTCGTGCTCCTGGAGCTTCACTGTGCTCCTCTTCTGGGGCACCCACAGCCACTGTGGGAGCTGGGGAAAGGCTTGGCGCAGGGCTCCTGGTGGGGACCTCTTCCCTAGCAGACTGGAGGACCCTTTAGATCCCAGATACTGGATCAGGTATCCAGGGCGATGATGAACTGCACCAGTAACACTCTGGAAAGTGACACTGCATCCTGACCTGCTCGGGCACGGCAATCCATACTGAGGTGCTCATGCAGAAGCTGCTGCATCCTCAGCCCAGAGCCCATCTTCTGTCTTTGCTTCCCTCCACCCAGGACGGCTTGACACTGTCCCGTCATCATGCAGTGTTGTGGCACAGGCACCATGTTCCCACACTCTCACCTCACTAACCGTCCCCCACACCTTATGCCCTGCTTCCTTCCTCCAGCCCCTCCTAGGGATTTGTTCCTTGCTCTTTCTGCCCGTGTTTCCTTGGCAACCCGATCCAATCTCAGTTCCACATATCACCTTCATTACGAAGTTTAGCTAATCCAGCTCCCTCTGCCCTCAAACTGCTCGTGCATCTCCAACCACCTCCTTGAGACCCACAACCCTCACTGCTCCTTCAGGCACGGACTTTCCCCACCTCTCCATCCCCCTTTCACCACCTTTGATGAAATTTAAGCAAGTGTAGAAACTCTCTTTCCAAAGGGGATGGGCATGTGGTTCACCGCTTTGCTGAAAGAGGGAGGGCCTTAATTCTTCCTTCTCAAATGTGAGCCCCCCACCCCCAAGGGATGTGCTCCCCGGCACCAGGGCGCTGCAGCTTCTACTCTCTTTACCCCGTGTGCAACTCCTGTATCCTTGTACAGATCTGTTTACTTGACACGATCTTCTGAAGAATAATCCACAGAACAGGGCTTGCTTGGAAGTTTTTCATTTCCCTGGCCCTTTTTCTACTTGCAGTAAAATGGACCTAAGCCCATCCCTGTGTGGTGATGGTCTTAACGTCCTAGAAGACTGTGGGCAGGTCATTTTGGATGCATGCTCCTCTTTCTTCCTTCATACAATCCACATGCTCCGTAGAAGACATCCTGCTTTTCTTTTTGGCATTATGGATTCTGTTAGAACTTTCATGGAATATCACAGTACCCAAAATCAGAGTGTGCTAGCTAAGGCAGAGGTCTCGCTCATCTGAAAAACAGATGGATCCTTGTATCCTCCTGAAACCCAGACCCAAAGATCTATAAAATCATCTAACTAAACAAAACCCTCACTTCCCTCCAGATGTCTCAGAGGGGATTTGGTGCCTTTTTTTTCTATTGAAATCAAGATGCAGAAAATATTTCTGGTAGTTCTGCAGTTAACTCTCAAAAGGCAAAAGCTTTCCAAATTTCAGCTCTATGCAGAGCTTCTCAATTAACTACACACACGCAGGGGTACCCGATAGGTCACTTATGTTAAACAAGCAAGTGAAAACCTGCCCTGGAGACCAGCTAATACACAGCCCCCCAATAAGACTGGTGGAACTGCTTATGGCAAATGCGTGTGACTATTTCCCCACGGATTTAAGCTGGTTGCTTGATGGGTTGAATGCGTTAATCTGTCAGGAGAAGGGTTGAGATGCCATTCACTTTGGGTCAAGTGAATGTGCTGGAAGTACCAAGTACCTTCATGCAGGGAGCTCGACATGGGCAGGGGCCAGCTGTAGGGACGCTAACTCAGGGGATGATCACCGGCAGACCTCTTCAACCAGCCCCACAACTCAGCAGGGGACCACTGAGATCAGACAAAAAGGACTTTATTTTTTAAGCTTACCTTTAACTTGCCCACCTACTTCCTACAAACTGTAGCAGCCTTGAAAGGAAGCACTTCGTGACACGTACAAAGCAAAGGCTGTGCAGCACTGTATGGATGACTTTGGTTCGGAGGCAGTACCACCCAGCCTTGATGCCTGGGAGGTCTGATCCTGAAAATGCTCACAAAGATTTGGGAGCAAGTGCTGCTACAGTACTGTTCAGTGCTGCAGATGGCAGAATCCCATTCAGCAGAAATCAATCCATCAGTGGTTTTTTTGTGACAGTAGCTTGAGCAGAGGGAAATGGGAGAAGGCAAAAAAATGGAGTGACAGCAGCTTTTCATTATCCCACAAAGCTGCCATGTGGTTTTGGTGACAAGTAATCTGAACCTCAGCCACTCATCACCTTTATAAACAGCATCAGCCAGAAACCTAAAAACATAACCTGACCTGTCAGTGTACAATGATTAGCTCCCTCTCTCCTCTCCCGGAGATAAGCACCGCCACAGATATAGGTTTGCCGAGCGGTCTCCCACTGCCAGCGTCTCCCCATCAGCTGTACTGCTGCTGGCTGTGATCTCTCTGCATCCTGGGCCAAAAGGCTACAGCTCTGTCAGAAGCAACTGTGGATCTCGCGTGGGTTCGATCGTGGTACCTGCAGTAGGTGGAAGTAACGGGACCGATTTCCACTCGGTCTAGCGGGTGCAATTCCTCCGCTGCACTGGGGAACACAGCCAGGGCAGTCCCCAGCACGGCCCTGCTACAGTCGTGCTGCGCTTTGTTAATCATCAAACTGTTTTAAGCAATTTTCTTAATAAAACACACAGAGTTAGGACATTTCCCCATTAGAAAATAGCAACTTCTACCCTTTCCCCAGTCAATAACCAAGTCTGAAGGTATAAACTGCTGTCACAAAACTGGTCTGTGTTTGGGCAGGGGACATTTGAAACCCATGGGGGGACATTGGGACAGTCAGCAGCTCTGCATAGCTTCATTCAGCTCTTCAAACAAATCCTCCAGGAAGGAAGGGACACTTGTCTGGTGTGCCATCATCACTGAAACGTCCTCTGGTTTGAAACATACCATATTAAGATCATATTCAAAGTTATTCTTACCCTTCACTTACTTCAGGCAAGCCCATCGGCTATTTCAGCTCATTTTGCTGAGCAATGTGATTTTGCAATTCTAAAAGGTGACCCGAATACCCAAACAAAGGAAACCTTGAGAAAGATTCTGTAATTAAGTATCTCACTTTTTATTTTGTTCATTTACACTTCTGGCACTGACAATTCTTTGTAGATATTTATTTTTATGTAAAGACCAAACTTCATTAAAGCAATCAGAACAGAAGTCAATTAAATAATTTTACATCACTTAAGTTTCAGAAAATGTACAACACTTTCATACATTATAGGCTTGACTGGTTGCGAAAGGAAATGGCACGTTTGACATGGTTAAGAACTAACTTGGACAATGCAACAATTAGTTTTGCCAAAACCTATTTTGTATCAAATACCATAACACGTGCCCAGAGATTACAGTATGCCTGACGGCGCCATATGCATGTTATTACTCAACATGGAATTGTTACTATCAATTTGGTCTCCAATAACGTCTCAAATATTCTACGTAGAATTTGTCACAGAAAGATCTGGTTAAAGGTTTTGTAGGGGTGTGAGATGCACGATGGAAAGCGGAGACATGACTCTTGCCACTTCCCAGCGATGCCCTGGACCAGCAGGACTCTGAGCACATGGAGAATATCAAGCATATAGAATAATCCTATCGATTTCATGGGGACTACTCGAACACTTAAAATCGAACAGATGACAGGTGTGCACTAGGCAGGGGCTGCGGTGTAACGCAGCATCCCAGCACCATGAAACCATCCCGTTTCACACCTGCTGAGGATCCATGAAGTTTCTCCTGAAGAAGTCACGATGATGGTCATACATTCAGTCCTCTCTAAAGTCTGTGTAATGTTTAAGGCAGCAAGAGAAATTTGCCTTTATTTTAACACTTCAGAAACTGATGCTTCCTTTAGAAATAGGTGGACAATATTCATAATTAATCCATTGACCCCTTATTTATATAAATGCAATGAAAGGCCAAAGCAATTTTCGACAAACTGTATCTCAACAGAATCGAGGAGTGTAACTGACCCAGAGTTGAAGCTTTATAATTACACATGCCAGATCATCCACATGTAACATCCTGTCTAGGGACAATGTGAAAAAGTGGGGATTTAGATGAAATTTGTATTCTTGAGGCCTGATGCTGGTCAAACTTCCCCTGGCGTGATTGAGCTCTACTGAAGCTGACGAGTGAGTACCTCTGCTGAGAGGTGTGAGTAAGATCAAAAACATGCTGCTGGTTCACACTAACAGGTCATTGTGGCTAAAGTATATTCTCAAATACGGAACTCTGGAACACTATTAACACCCATTTACAAAACACTACAGTGATGGTTATTGGCACATAAAAAACTCCTTCGCTATATGAAAACATACACAAAATAGATAAGAACTGCCATTTTTTTTAGACTTTTAAAATCTATATATAGTTGCCTTTAAGGAGTTTTAACCCCCAGTATCACAAACAACAATATTTCTTTAACAATGTTCACCTAGATTTTACTGTGCTGACATTTGTAACACTGCCACAACCTAGACCACTTTGTGGATTATGCTTACTGTACTGTACACAAGGCGATGAGGATCGATAGAAAACCACTAAGATTTTTGCACAAAAATGGGACTTGTTAAAATCCAGAGAACGACTGAGTCACTTTATAGGCAGCAGCTACATGTAAGCTGTAAATGTTACCCGCAATAAAAACACATTTTGCCATAAAGCACATATTGTGGCATTATCTGCTTCTGGCCTGGTACACAAAGCTCGATTTTCTTCCCAATGCAGAGGAATGGGTTTGGTTAGCTTGACTCTTTCAGAAAAAAAGTGCACAGATATCTTACTCTTTAAAGTGCTTTGCAGAACTCTCTCTTCTGCCTTAATTTCTACACCGAGATCTCTATGCTGTGAAGACTCTGCCTCTTTCTCGTGTAGTGATGTTCAGCTAACAAAGCCTCTTATGCAAGTACAAGTAAAATTTCAAGAAGACCATGTTAGAAGAGTGCTGACGTTCAGAAGTAGAAAGCTGGATATAAAGCTGAGAAGTACAGCGTCTATCTTCCACTAGCCCACTGTGTGCCTGTGGGACTGCACCAGCACCCTCATGGCTGAAGGAAAGACCCTTGCTCAGGGCCTGTAGCAGCCCCTGAAAGCCAAAACTCCCCAGCGCTCAACCCGAGTGACTGAGAAGGGCAAAAGAGATTTCACCAAAGTACTAGCTTTGCAAACTCCATTGCCACATTCTCACCTCCACGTAGGCATGGGAGAGGAGCACTGGTGTGCTTCTTGCCCCTTAGTCTGCCAGCCCCCCCGTTCCCATCCGCAGGACCAAGCACAGTCTCTTGGTCCCGCCATCCTCCTCCTACATGGGACACAAGTCAGAGACTGCTCCTTTGCAACACCCATCTCTACTGAAATACGACTTCATGGTGATGCATCATTTCTTTCTTCTACCCCCAAAGCCTAACTCCTATACCAGTGAAATGCTGCACTTACCAACTCATGCAAAACTAAGTCAGCATTGGAACAATGATCGTTGGGATGTATCCTCTCTTATCCCAAAATTTCTGACAGGGCTGTCACTGCAACTCACAAGGTAGCAAAGTCTGTGGGAGAGATCTAAGGTGCACCCATAGCAATGCAACTTCAGCCCTCCAGGTGAGTCCTGGGGCCTTACTTTGTTTCTATGTCTATTTCAAAACAGGTTTGCTTCTCTTGTTAAAAGACGATTTTGATCAACAAAGTGACAAGGGGAAGAAACAAGTGGCAAATTATTTCAACCCTCCCAACGCTTTTGAATTTCAACATGGTGAACAAACTACTATATGTGAATTAACGTGGATTAAATTTAAAAAGATTAAAAATGCATCAGGACTTGTTTCTTTCATACTAGCTGTTAGATCACAACATGTATAGTCAGTAGATTAATCAGAATTAAAATATCTCAAGTTGTTGTGTATAATCAATATGCCCAGCTCTACCAGTGGTATTACTCTAGCATTCCTGATGCACAGAATACCTGAATTAAGTGTGCAGTTCTTGTGAAGAAACAATTTCACATCTTCTGCAGAAAGCTTTCAATAAAATGATATTGTGCTTAGACATACTATTCATGCTACTTCATAAATTAAAATTCTGTCGTAAGAAATTATTCAGCTACACCGTGCTTTTATTCTTTTATCTGGAATGTTACTAAGCCTACCTTTAGCAAAAATATCTTAAAACTTAAAATATGCACAAATATAAAAAACCTTTTCAAAATAGAAATATTTATTTAATTTTCTTCATACACTATAAATGTTCACAGATTCTAAAAATAAAAACCTAATTGTGTAAGACTAATTTCAAGTATTTGATCTCATTTTTATTACACGTGATGCTTGGTACTAGGTTCAGTGTTTCTAAGGTACGGAATGTTGTCTTGGTGTAAAGCAACCCTAAAAGGAAGACTTAAACCCAACCCTGCGGGCAGGAAAGGGGGAGTGACAATAAAGAAGCCGGTATATTTTGCACCCTCATAGCCAGTAGCAATGACGAATGAAATGTGTGTGTTTCAATTATTTTGCCTCGAGAAAAAGCGCACGGGATGCAAACCTTCACAAAACTGCTTTCAGTAAGATTGAACTTGTTGTGCGAGAAAATGAGCCCAGTGCTGTATGCAACTGAGTGCCACTTTTGAAAACGTCCGTGAAACAAGGCTGGCAGAGAGAGATGGTCTTCTGCTGCTAAAAAGCCCCAGCACTACCTGCAAAACAGAAGAGGCTGATCTTGTGACAGCAATCTTTCCAGTGACTTTGCTTTGGTTATACCCAATAAATGCTGCGGTTTCCTCTACCTGTGGACACAAGCGCGAGGTCAGCACTGACACTGTGCTGGTGCAGGGACACCCTCCCTGGCTTACACCCTGCTCCAGCAAAACACATTAAGCAAGGGAATTTTCATAGGTGTAACGGTGAGCGTGGGCTTATGCTTGTGGGGGGATCAGAACCCTAAGTCCCTATTCTCACAAGCCACTGAATACCCACTTAAACCTATCAACCACGTAAGCACAGGTTGGGCGTTACACACCTATTCACATGATGTTCTGGGTAATGAAACTGTTCCAAATAAGGGTCTTCGAACACACATTTTTCAGTTTCAGGAAGAAACCAATTGGTCCTTAAAACTATTTTGTTCTCGTCTGTGCCAAGTATCCCTTTTTATCATTTCAGGTACTGCACCTTCGGTGAAGGTTTCAAAGAGGTGACAGCCTAACGGAGACATCCCGCTGCGGGTGCATTTGTAGATAGGTCTGAAGACTTGAGCATTTTCAACAGCTGGTGCTTTCAAGCTTAAAAATATTGTGTGCTTAAAGGGGAGGCAAGATGGAACGTGTGAGAATCCAGCCCTCTCACTGCGCAAGGTCAATGTTCAAGGTCGAGCCACTCTTCAGGATGATCAGTTTGAAATTCCCTCTGTCTGCTATGCTTTCCCCTTTTAGTCCCAGTCAAATCACAGGAGGATGGTTTAAAATGTTTTCTTTCAAAAAATATTTCTTTGATTAATGATGTAAAAAAGAAAATAACGCAAAATACACCCAATCGCTGAAGGTCAGTAATTGGAGAGTATGAACTCCCCCCACAGAAGATCAGATAACATAATGTCAGACTTATTTACAACAACAAACCCCCACATTATCCAATAAAAATAATTTAGTAAGAAATGCCCAGTCTCAGTTTTGATAGTAATACTACATTCAAAGTATTTTTCAACTCAAGAAAAGCCCACAAAGCCAATCTATAAAAGCTAACGAACCCAACAACTTCTTTAATCTTTACACAATGAAAAATAATTGTATTTTTACCAAATAAATGGGAGGCAGCCCACAGGCAGAGGAGGTTTTCCACATTCTTTCATGAAGCAAATGTTTCAAAGATAAGAATTTGAATTGTTGATGCTTTCAAACTCGTATCTCTGAAGACTTAAAGCAGTGAGGACAGGGCAAGGAAAAAAACCCCATATTTTTATGTAGCTGCATAAAATTCAATTTGTCAAGGCAAGGAATCAGGGCAGGTGAATAAAATACCATTCATATTTTCATTACCGTGCTAAAAGCAGCCAAGTTGATTTTTGTGCCTGGCATTTTCTTGATAATTTTGCAATGCTTCGGTAAGGCAATTAATATGAGATGTAGGCTTCTGCCCATTGCTAATATTTCTCTTTAGATCCAGCAAGACACTGGTTGACTAAGGGCATTGGAAGGAAGAATGAGCTAGGATTCATTTACTCTGCAGATATGAAGATAAACTAAAGGCAATATGATTATTCAAGAGCAAAAGGTACAGGAGGGACGACCACTGTGCATTTAGCCGCACAAAACCTCTCCCCTCCTTTTCTTTGTTTTAGCTTATGACATTTTGTGTTCAAAACTAGGCGCAAACCCAAATGTTCAAATGCAAAAAGGAAAACAAAAATAATTTTTTCCAACTAAGTGAAGCCTCTACTTTGTACCTGGCAATATATACCAGTTCATTTGTATGTGCGGTCACATACTTAGTTCTGTTTTCTGCTATCAGGTAGTTAATTTTGGCAGTTTATCTCAAACACCAACTCCCAACGGTAGTGTGTACTTAAGAGCAGCAATGCCTAGATAACCCAGTGTAATACAGACATATGCCACCCTAGTGAACCTCCACCCAGGTGAGTGTGGCTCTCTACTTGTTATCTCAAATAAATAAAAATGGAAAGTCTCTTAGGATAAATTTTGGAAATGTTCCCTCTGATAGATATAGCAGATGTTTGTATTTTCCTAATCAGTTAAACTTTTTAAATGGCTACCATTACAGCAGCTTATGCATTTGTCATTCATTGTATTGCACAACAGAGCTATTTCCTATGCTGTATGAGATGGGGATCCAACAGATGTCAGCTGCTTCCTGATTAGCTACTCTTTCTTTTATCTTTTTTCAGTATTGAAGATAAGGACAACCCCTGACCATCTAGGACAGCCTTCTGTATTCATCTGGTACAGTGCACCCTACTAAATACCTCAGGACGGTGCAGTGTCGTGCACACTTGGTGAATTCACGTAATTGTGGAATTCAATCTCTTTTGGAAGCCATTGCTTTTAGCTATGAAGAAAACATTAGCATATTGAATTTCCTCCCAAATGGAGCAGTTTTGAACACAAAGGCATTTTTAACTAGACAGTAGAAAGGAGAACCAGACCAGAAGCAGGGCAGTGAGGTCATCAGAGCTGCTCTTCCCCCAGAAGGCTTTTAAATGATTAAATACATCAGCAGCTCAAAATTATTCCACATCAGAAGCATCATTGTCAGAAAGATGGTAATTACTTCCCTTCACCCGAATATACTCTATATACCTCCCTTCATCAGAATCTGACATACCACATGTACATAGCCTGTTTTCAAACAAAGACTCAATTTCCTCTAGTTTTTTCCCTTTAGTCTCAGGAAGGCAGCCGTAGATGAAAACCAGTCCCAAGGCAGCAAACCCTGCGTAGAGGAAGAAGGCTCCTGCAATGTAAAACAATATGCACAGTCGGTTACAGAAGTTCCCATCCCTTCTCTGCTCTGGAGCACAGGGAGTGGCAGAAGCAGCAGGCTGCAGATATCAAAGGAGTGTGTAAAAGCAAAGGTTGGAGCAGCATCGTTAAAACGAGCTGCGGGGCTGTGGGTGTAGAAGGCCACTTTATTGCATCATTCCACAACGGAGTAAATTAACAAAAGCAATTTCAGTTCACATGGAAGATAATACACATACTTTCTGGGCAAGTTGTTCTGCTGTTCAAATAAACAGCAATTAAACAATTGCATACCCAATTAAAAAAAGCAGATACGAAAGGCAAGAGCTTTCTTAGTTTATCTTAACAGCAAAGGACACACTAAGACAACCCCCCAAAATTAGAAACTTTAGCAAAAAAGAAATAGTCAGGATGAAAATAATGCTTGTGACTCTTACACCTAATTATTATTTAAAAGTCCTCTGCAGAGACAATTGGCGGTGAGAAAGAGCTCATTCCCCCCTGTGACCCACCACACCTAAGGGGCAGAGAAGATACCAAAGGACCAACAAACATTTACCTGCCATGTGTTTCTAGACTGATGACTCAAAGGAATGACAAGTAGAACTGAAACACTCTGTACTAGTAATGTGAAGGTCACATCAACTCCCTAGCAGCTTAATCTAATTTAAATGACGTGTACTGGAGTGGCTGAACAGTAATCTGACAAACTCTCCGCAGGCTCCAGCAGACAAGACTTAATCAACAGCTGGGAGTGGGGCAGTAGCGTCTTACACAGCTACTTCTGCAAGGAACATCTGATATTGGTCTTGGATGCCATCATAAATTGGAAAATTGCAGATGCTGTCTCTTTAAGTGACAATCAGCATATTTCACTAAGTCAAAAGTGTTTTTTTCCAGCTTCCCTGTTTTAATTGACTGTCTAGGCTCTCAGTTAAGGACAGAAATAAATGTCTATTATGAAAGCTGGACCAAACTCTATGATCCAGGCAGGTCATATCAGGTCTCTAGTCTTACTAAACCACGGTGGATTGAGAACACTGCATTCACAGTTGAAATTTCATAGCAAAACCAACAGAGTGACCCAGAATCAGTAGAAAATCTATGCGTCAATGGTAGTACTGCATACTCGGAAGCGTACTGTTTCTTACCATAGTATGTCAGATATTCGGCTGTATGCAGAAATGTCAGTGACACAAGCACATTGAAAACCCAGTTGACTCCGGAAGAACACGCGTTTCCTGTACTTCTAGCCCAAAGTGGGTAAATTTCAGAATTGACGGTCCAGGGCATAGGACCCATACCTAAGAATTAGGAAAAAAGATTAACCTCAGTTTAATGGCTGGACTCAAAAGTAAACGTAACACGTAGCCTCACTATTCAACATTTTACCTTTACAATTTTTTAACTTATATGCGAAAACAAACATTTGCTTACCAGGTGCAAAGAAAATCAAGTACAAAATAAGGCCTAGAAGTGCTGTCCAAGAGTATGGAGTGGGGCAGAAATTGTATGCCCAAAACAAGTCTTCCTTTTTGAATACCGTTTCATTTGAACACCTGAAAAATAACAAAAAACTTCATATTAAAGAATTTTTAGGGAAACGGGTGACATCTCAATATCAACATGGCATGTAACGTCTTACAAAAAGCTGACATACAATTAAGATGAAAAAACTTCATCCCTGTTAATCTGTCAAGATCTTTGAGCCAAATCGTACATTCAGAAATGTGTTTTTTCCCAAGCCTGGTCTTTGGAAGAATAACCAGCAGAACATCCCTGAATTTAAAACACTTGCCTTGTATCCACAGGTCTCCTTCAAATGACTAGTCTTTACTATGCAAGCAGTCATACCAAAGCCGACAAGACCATTTACATGAATATCACACAGTGTAAAAAGAGCTGCAGCAGCAAAAGATGCGGGATGCAAGGATTTAAGGCCAAGTCAGTCATTATGTCACTGATGAACTAACCATATGCTGCACACTTTGGGTGTAATCACTGATGCCTATGGAGTGTGCCAAGGTTGAGTGAAGTTATAAGGAAAAGAGGCATATACTTTCTTTTCTACACAGTGAAGTAATTTAGAAAGAGATAGCATGTCTAATTAGACAGTAAAAATAAGAAACAGAACAGAGTTAAACTGTGCCTGGCCTACTGAAAAAAGAAGTGTATCTATTCCAAGGACTATGTGGAAATTACATATTTCGAGGAATACGTGTAAAATCAGGTATTTCCATCTGACTGCCAACAATATAACATATTTTAAAGGAATACTGGCAACTATATTTTTGTTATATATTTTTTAAAAGAATTAGCATTTGTTTAAAGGGACAAGTCATGAGTGTAACTAGAGAAACTTTTCAGTTGCAACCACATCAATTGCTACAGTTGAAAAAACATGTACTTTTGGGAGAGAAGACTTAGGCAGACACCACCTTTTCATATGCAAACAACGTTATTTACTTGAACAGAAGAAATCACAGAGAGCTGAACATCTGTCTGGGTTACTATTTCCAGATCAACTGAGCACTTACATGAAGGATATGATCCTCTTGACAGCAGGAAAACCAGAATGAAGATGCGTGCAATGGGTGATAGCTGGGTAATGAGTAGCAAGATGGTGGAGCAACAGACACCCTGAAATATTTCAGAGGACCTACCACCATTGCAGTTGGCTTTCAAAAGCAAATTCCAACACAACACTTCTCTTCTAACTTTTCTGCTAAGAAATGACCAGCCAGGCCAGGGTTGAAGAGGAATGTGCTAAGCACTGATGGCCAACCCACTACCACTCCCAGGGCAGAAATCTTCCTTAAATTGGCATGGATGTACCAACAGGACAATATTTAAAGCAGGATATCACCGTGAAGTCCCAAACCCAATTTCAGGACAGCTGGAAATCCAAAGTACAAATACATTTAAGAGAGAGTTTAACCCAACAAATACTGGAAAAACGCATGTCTGAAATGCCAGCCAAACCCTAACGCTGCCTTAATGGCAGTAAGCTGTAAGATTTGCAGTTCCACCTTGCAGTTGAGCAGCACCTGACCAAGCGGAGCCAGCGTTCCCCTGAGAAATGCTGAGCCCTTTATGTGCTGCCAGCAAAGCAGCCAGTGCTGGCGTGCACCTCTCCACCCTCCGCATGCCTGTCTTGCTGAGGTCACCCAGAAAGACCATCTCACCCACTGCATGCAGATTCACTTTCAGTCTGGAGGTGAAAAACACATAACAAACAGGCCAACTGAACATCCCTCTGAAAGATATGTCCCTCATGCCCGGATTCAACAGGCTCATGGCCTCAAATGCTGCCTGGCCACCGGAGCTCCCATCAGCCTAAGCACCAGCAGCTTCCATGACAGATTTTTCACCTTTTCTCAGCCAAAAGTACTGCTGCCATCCTTGCCACTTCTTCATCTTGCTTCTAAGCATCACCTCAGGTTCCTTCTTCTGTCACTTTGCTCTTTCATGGGTCAGCTCAGCATCTCTAAGTTACAAGTGTGAGACACAGATCATTCCCTGTTAGTGTCCACCCTGATGCTTCCCTACCACTCTATGTACTGCTCACCGCGTGCAGGTTAAATCAAGTTTGAGCTCTGCCTCAGGTACAAGACATATACAAGACTGAACTATGCTGGACAACCATCCATATGTTTAAACTGGAAGTTCCTTACACGTTAAGGAAATGGTGTTTGAAAGATTAATTACTAACACCCACTGATCCCCTTACCACCTCCTGCTCAGCCCAGCGTAGCTGTCCACTCTGCATCTGCACCACTGCGAGAGCACAGGATTGCTTAGTTTCTGGTACTCTACTTTCATTTGCAGGTGTTTGGTAAGAATACAAGCTGATTAGCATTTTAAGACATCTTGATGCTGAGATTGGTTCCTCCATTCTGCCCAGCCAGATCAGCAGTTCCTCAGAGAGAAGCCTCACGCTTTCTCTCAAATGCTACTGTAAACAAAGACATACTTGGTTTATTATCTTGCATCTATCTCTACCAGTGCAAACCAACCTGCTGATTCATACAGACACAACTGCCAGGAGGTCTGAATGTTTCCTCCCCCTACCATCTTTCCCTAGTTGTGTCCTACTTCTGACAAGAGTGGAACACAAATGATACAAGGGAAAACCAGACATCTCCAAAGCCTCCTATGGCTGAAGCCACTCATCTATTCTCCTCTGCCCGTAACCAACAGGAAATTCTGTTGCAGGAAAGCATATTCAGTGTACTGAAACAGGAAAAACAGCAGTTGAGACTAGATTTAACAGAAACCTTGCAACAATAAACTGTGCTGTGCTTATCCTTTGGTAGTACACAGAGTAAAAGCAAAATATCTGCATTTCCTGGCATTGCTGGGTACATTCAAAAACAACACTCCTTCAAGGCTGTGTATTTGTTCAAACTCTGTTACTGTGCTAATTCTACTGCTATACTACTATTTCTACAAGATCTATTATTTTGCTGAAGAATATATTAGTAATTACTGTATAATGTACTATCAAATAAAATTCTGAATTTTGTCGTGCATGAAGGGAACATCTGTGATGGAAAGCGGACGAGCAGCTACCCACCACTTCACAAGCTGAAACACACAGAGGAAAATGCCCCGTAAACGACTTATAAGTGAAATGATGCAGTCAGGTACCTGTGCAAAGCGTTTGTAAATACCAATATGCTAGGTACTAGTCATATCAGTATAAACAGTGAAGACACACCACATCATTTCCTCTGAAACTACTGCCAAAGTGAAAATGTGATAGTGCTACACTGAAGATATTTACCATTAATTTCTTTTATTACATAATTTCCACAGATAATTTAAGACACACATCTGTTCTAATTAGTGAAAACCTGACCTTCCAACAGTTAATGCAAACAATTCGACTGACTGGAAAGAAATCAGAACAGCAGCAGATTTCTAAATTACGGGCATTATATGCTTGGTTTCATAATCACAGAAGCTATCCTTTATCAGACATGGTCTGTAGTTCAGAAGATCTAAAGCTTTGCTCCCCACCAAATTTTAAGGGTAAATTACCTTCATACAGCACATAAAAGAAGGTAAGAAAAGAAGAGCTAGTGCGGGTGGTCTAAAATGTTATTGCTAATAACAAGAGGACGAAACAGGATAGGACCATTTCCTTGATAATCAATCTAAATTTTCATAATACTTGAGCCAATTTGGCTGTAGAATAATCTTCAAGCGCAACACTGAAAACCACAGAGAGGCAAATAGCTAGGCAGTACATAGCACAGGTAAATAAGCACAGCAAAAGACAGAGACCCAGCTGATTTTCTCCTCAAATTTCCATTAATTTTTGCTTTGCTGTAGAGTGAAGACTGTGTAGCCCTAAAGATATAGGGTTTGTGGGAATTAAATGTTTCATTCTGAACAGTTCATATATTTTTAATATGGAAGCTGCTGACTTCTGATTGTCTTTTAAGCCCTTCAGAAGCATTTTAAATGGATTTAGATCAGAAGTCTTAAAAGGTCAAAATTCAAATCAAATCAGGTTAAGGAAATAAATTACATCTAAAGAAAATCACTAATGTGATCATTCATCTCCTTAAAATGCTTGTTAGAACAGGCGTATTTCAAAATTACACATTCTGCTCTGAGATAAACTTTAACATCAGGTGCTGACGGTACAGAAAGATTTTAGACCTAATTCAGTTTCACTAATCCCCATTTCTTTGTTCTAACAAGAGTAAAACTACTTAAGGACTTCTCCTATGCCATACTTTTGTGTCTGGGTTATCAGGATGATGATAATCTACAATTTACCAACTTAGTCTCCAGTGTAACACGAATATATTGGATTTTTAAAAATCTTCTTTAGAGAGGTTTTTGAAGTCTCCTGTGTAGAGTGCAGACTTTTATAACATGCCAATCCAATTGAACAATATAGATTTATGCCAAGCTTATTAACTCATCTTTTTGCCTGAAGCCTGGTCATGGAAAGGACAGAGGACCAAACAGACATACTTTAGAGTAGCTGCTGTTTGGACTGAGAAAGGTTTTTGTGGAAGATGGTTGGGAACAGCTAAGATTATTTATCCACAAGCAATTACTCATCCTGTGGAAAAATCTGGACCTTGACATTTGGGTTAGTTCGCACAACTTCAAGCCTCTCTTTTTCTGCTGAAGAAGTTTAGTTGTCTGAACAGACCCCTAACTATCTTTAAATTACTTAAAGGATAGAATTTAGCAAGGTACCAGATTAACTGTAATAATGCAGTTGTAGTCAGACATGTAACTAAGGACAACTTTGGAAACTCCTCTATCCTGTCCATCAAGTAGCCTCTCTAATCCACCCATATACATTCAAAATAGTTACATTAGCACAACCCATAGAAACCAGTGAAACCATAATGTACAGTTTCACTATAAATCAGTGTATTCCGATTTAAAGAAAAAACTCTGCTCCTTTCAGTGCTTAATTTAAGACACTACCTGAAGTATGGAGTAAAGCGTAACTCTTTCCTGAAGGCAAACAGATTAATTTAAACCTGACTAATGTCTGAATCAATACTTCCTAAGCTTTCTCACGGTTCCCTAGCTACTGGCTTCTGTGCCTCAGAGAAGACGCACTGTAGCTCCACGCCCCTCTGGAGAAGTTTGCATCTACTGCTTTGACTTTGTAGTTCACATGGAGAAATAACTCATCCATTAAACCAGATGTTGCTAAAAATATGCAGACTAAGCTTCTTATGCCAGATGATGGCAATTGAAAAAAAAACAGAAAAGAACAAACAGATGCAGCCTTGAAAAAATGTACCCATAAGATTTCATGGTATTCAGCTAGGCATTGCTTAACCTTCATTACATAAAAATACCAGCAGTGTTTTGGGACACCCATTGAAGCCTTTTGCTATAACTGGCAAGGAGTTTTTAAAATATTAGCACGCACTTCAAAAACTTGGAAAAATAGTTTAGTTCACAGCAAGAAAGCAAACTGCACCTCAGCAGATTGCTGATGCATTTGCACATGACTGAAAAACAGTCTTTATCATGCTGAGGCCTCCTGCTATAAGATCTATCCATTACACCTATAGAGCTGTGGGTGATATCCAGCACAAAGAACAGAAACCAGGGCACTTAAATGGATAATAGCTACAGCAATTGCTTCTGTCCGAAACGTTTCAAAAAATGTTAAACTAAAGAGACAAAGCCAGTTCCTCTCTCTATGCAATGCCTTCCATGCCAAGTAAGTTTAGTAGCAGCTACTAGGGCTAGAACAATACCAACAGGAAAATTATTCTCCTCAAGCTGAATGACTGGCACTTCATACTCTGCATCTGGGAAACTGAAAGCACATATTCAAAGAAAAATTTTTAAAAAACCCACACCCAGAAGCTTGGTTGCTTTGCCCATTACAGAGCCAAAGATTTTAGAGATGCCTTCTTTATTGTGTACTGTAGGATAAGAACTGAATTTCTACTAAGGTTTTATGTTTAAATCAGCATTTCTTACAGATCTGCTTGAAGGCAGCATATAACATATACAGAAATAACTGTCAAGTTATTCACACTGAGCATCTTTTCCATTACTGGCTGTTATCTTCTGATCCTTCTTTTACTTTCTTTCTTACAAAAGAAACAGAGACTCTACAGACTGCTAAAATCAATCACAAAGAATATTTCACTATAGCTCATACACACTATTAAATTAAAAAATTACTTAATATTTCATTTACCCAAGAAGAAGACCTTACTGAAATAATTACTTCATAGAAATAACTATCTCTAAGACAAAACTGCCTTCCATCATGCTTGGAATGGTGTACCCTCACTGAGTAAAAAACTGGCTGGATGGCTGGGCGCAAAGAGTTGTGGTGAATGGAGTTAAATCCAGTTTGTGGTCAGTCACAAGTGGTGTTCCCCAGGGCTCAGTATTGGGGCCAGTTCTGTTTAATATCTTTATCAATGATCTGGATGAGGGGACCAAGTGCAACCTCAGCAAGTTTGCAGATGACACCAAACTGGGCGGGAGTGTTCATCTGCTCGAGGGTAGGAAGGCTCTACAGAGGGATCTGGACAGGCTGGATCGATGGGCCAAGGCCAATTGTAAGAGGTTCAACAAGACCAAGTACTGGGTCCTGCACTTGGGTCACAACAATCTTATGCAACACTACAGGCTAGGGGAAGTGTGGCTGGAAGGCTGCCCAGCAGAAAAGGACCTGGGGGTGTTGGTTGACAGCCAGCTGAGTATGAGCCAGCAATGTGCCCAGGTGGCCAAGAAGGCCAATAGCATCCTGGCTTATATATGAAATGGTGTGGCCAGCAGGACTAGGGAAGTGATTGTCCCCTGTACTCAGCACTGGTGAGGCCACACCTTGAATACTGTGTCCAGTTTTGGGCCCCTCACTACAGGAAAGACGTTGAGATGCAGGAGCATGTCCAAAGAAAAGCAACAAAGCTGGTGAGGGGCCTGGAGCACAAGTCTTATGAGGAACGGCTGAGGGAACTGGGGTTGTTTAACCTGGAGAAAAGGAGGCTGAGGGGAGACCTTATCGCTCTCTACAACTGCCTGAAAGGAGGTCATAGTGAGGTGGGTGTTGGTCTCTTCTCCCAAGTGACAAGTGATAGGACAAGAGGAAATGGCCTCAAGCTGTGGCAGGGGAGGATTAGATTGGATATTAGCAAAAATATTTTCACTGAAATGGTTGTCAAGCACTGGAACAGGCTGCCCAGGGAAATGGTGGAGTCACCATCCCTGGAGGTGTTTAAAAGGTGTGTAGATGTGACACTTAGGGACATGGTTTAGTGGTGGACTTGGCCGTGCTAGGTTCACAGTTGGACTTGATGACCTTAAGGCTTTTTTCCAACCTAAATGATTCTATGCTTCTATGACGCTCAGTCGTGTCAGAACGCACACCTGCATGAGACTTGGTATGCTGTTCTGATTTACCTCTGTTCCCGGCCACTTGGTCACAGATGAACATAATTTTTTTTAAGTTATTATTTATTTACCTAAAAAACTTTAAGAGTTTGAATTGAAACACTTGCATTTTCCCAAACTGAGAAATTTCAGCTTTGCAACTGCATCTGAATTTGCCCAATAAACAGAGTGCTGGAGCTGTTATTCAATCTGAATAGACTGAGCAATAGACCACCAAATGATTGAAAACAGAAGCAATTTTTTCCCCATGACAAATAGTTTCCCAATATTAATCACATCAAAGGGGTTCTTAACTGTTTGCCATTCTGGATGTTTCAGTATTTTTGTAACCACATATTAATGGATTCTGAGGGGTGGACAACACAGTTGCTGCATCTCTTGCCAAAGGAAGCAGCTCAGCTGTCTGACAGTGCCAGTTAGGACATTCATTAGCTGTGGATCTGAGCAAGCAGCTTTTGTGTGATTAGACAACTTCAATCTCCCGATGAGAGATGCTAAGTTTTGGATTTGTTTCTGGACTGAAGGTTCTCCTTCATATTGCTGTATCCTAATCCTGTCCTCTCAAAGTTCAGTCTGCTACTCCATTACAGTTCTTTTATCCTATATTGTTGCCTTCCAAGTCCTGCTGGCCAGCTCCAGGCCTTGGCTACAATTCCCCACTCTGCTGTCACACCAGAAGTGTTTCAAGCTCCATTTTTCATCATATCTACCAGGAGGGGAGAGAGACAAATCTCTGCTACTAGCAGAACACTGTTCAACAAGCTTCTCTCATCATCTTTCATGCTCTCCTTACCTTGAGAAATGGACTCAAACCAGGAAAAGGTAGAATAACATTTATACCTAGTGTTAAAGCCCAACCATGTGAGATTTCACAAAACCTGACAGCACCCATTAGGTACACGTGTACACCAGTCCCAGCTACAGCACACTTAAAAACTGGGAGCAGAAATAAGCACATACCTGTTTTTCATTATAGGACATAGAATTACCTTAGTCACACTACACAGAGATTGACTTATTTTTCTTCCCATGTTTTTTTCCACTCTTCCAAAGTATCGAATGGTAATAAGAGTGTCAGGAAACATCTGACACCTCTGTGCTCTACAGAGTGCCCTATCCTAGTCTTAATTCTGATCCTGACTGGACACACTTAGTTTACCCCAGTACAAATTAAAATTAACTAACAATAATAAAATTTTATGATTTCACAATCATGAACAAATCATAAATAATTAAAATATTATATTAATAACACATAAACTTGTGAGAGGTCATACAACTATGAAAAATAATCATCTGCTCACTTAAATTACTAGCAGTCATACCTACAGAATTTTAATGGGCAGAATTCAAATTAAAACCTGATAAAAATGCAAAATCTTAATTAGTTTTGAGAATATGCATCTTAGCTGAATATCACTGTCCTTCATGCTTTTTTACCTATGATCATTTTAACTACTTTAATCATTAGGCAATAGGTCACAGTTTCAAAATATGATATTTTGTGTTTCCTTTTAACATTGGTCACTTTCAGGTAGAAAATTAGCTATTCAGCTGAGGAAAAAAAAAAAAGAAATATAGCTTATTTCCTTCATTTTTTTGTGAAAAACTTCAAAATTGCCCCAATTTTCAACAAAAAAATGAAACGAGACAAAAAGAAAGGAATAGAAAGATCATAAATTTTTTTGTTTGTTTTTGTTAAAAAAAGATTTTTGCATTGTTTTCTACAAAAGGATTATTTAAAATATTTATTGATATATTTAAAGTAAATGAGCATCTTATAAAAATAATTCCAATAAAAACTATAAATATCTAAATATATTACTGCACATACTAAGTGCAGAGAGATCTAACCTATATCCATTTATATCCAAGTCTAAGACTATACTCAACAACAGCTGGCAGAAGATGACTTGGTTAACACCCAGCTAAGGGGTTCACAGGTTGAAATCATAGCTGTAAAAATTAGATGCGGTATTCTCAAGTTAAGGAGCCATGACAAAAATGGGTTTATTATGTATATCCAGAAGACTACTTTAAGGTTTGAAACTGTAAAATTCGGTGACACCGACAGCAGTGAGTGAGAATTCTAAGATGGAGAATGAAATACCAGTTATACAATAAACAAACAAGTACATTCTGGTAACTATTTCTGGATAGAATCTTCATAAAACTGAGTAAATAGTTTAAAGATACATTTTTGTAAAGACAGAGATTTTTGTTTTTCTAATATATATTCTGAAGAGCTTTTTCTCAATTTAAAGTATGACTCACTGATTAGCTTGATACGTTGATATTTAGTTGTAGAAAATATTTTTCCAATATATCAGAGAAAGCTTCACTGGAACTAGACGTCATACGAGGTTAAAGTTAAAGCAAGGTAACGTTAAAGGAGAAGCAAAGCCCACATCTGCTAAATGTTTTCATGAGAAGACACAAGAATATATTTGTGCACCTTTAAAGATCATTCTGTGTATTTACAAGCTAACAAAGAGTATGAAAAAGCAGCAATGAAAGAGTGCACCGTTTCAGTTAAGGCTCAGAAGGCAACAGCAGGCAATTTAAGATTTCTGCCCTTTTTCCCCCTCGCAAGGATGTACAGACAACTTACATCTGTGTACTTTAAAGACCAAGACCTTCAGTAATTTTTCCTACTTTTTAATTTGCTGAATACAAACCTTGATCTCAATAAAAATAAAAATAACCACACGGTGGTTCACAAGCACTAAACTATCTACCAGTCCTTACTGAAATATTCTTAGTATGCATGTAAACATTGGGTTTGTCCCTTTCATTGACAGGCATATCCTAACATTTGCACCTCTACAAGAGGTTGTGCCTGCTGGTCCACTGAAATTTCACCTCTCACCAAACCTTGTTTGTTCATGTCCTTGAACAACTTTACGATCCCTAAGTCTTTTACCTCTTTTGTTCCTCTTTTAAGACAGATTTTACTGTTTCTTGCAGCTTCTAAACTACTGATGTGCATGAGAACTCCAACCACTTCATAAACGCAGAGGTGGGCTCCAGCAGAGTGCCATCAGCAATTCATAAAGCCTCCCAGATTCCACTGCTGTATTTAAAAAAGTCTAAGCCAATCCTCACAAAAAGCAAGATCCAGTAAGAAACATAGTTAGTTCGGTCCTAATTCTCAGACTGAAAGATTTCGATCAGTTCAATGCTATAGTTTTCACTAATCCTTTCTTTCAAGCATCATCGACTCTCAAAGCACTTCACCAAGATGCAGATCAGCAAAGAGTGTTTAGAAATTTGGGTAAATACAATGGAGGTGATACTGCCCAACATTCTGAAGCCTTTGTCATAAACAACAGGTATTTTAGTACTACAGTAGTATCAAGAAATAGAAGAAAAATACTGCATTCTATCAGACAGAGTGGAAAAAACCATGATGTGGTAGAGGGCAAGACCCACTGCTGTAACACCTAAAGCATCACGTATTTGTGTGCAGGTCTGGATGGAGACGCGATGTGTGTGATGGGGCTGTGGCTCAATGACGTGACTTGCATGTACAGCAGTCAGTGGGACAAGAGAATTATTGCTACCACCGCCTTGGCGACTGCCACAAATCTGCCCTTCAATCCTGTTCACAGCAATCAAGCATGAACTGAAAAGAAACATCTCGTGCTGCAGCATGGGCACAGGTACACAGCAAGCCATCACAAGAAATGGCATCTGGGAATATTTAATTGCTTGTGAAATAGGTGCCATTTCACAAATTTTAAACAACACAAGCACAAACCCATCTCCACATGACAACCAGTAAAAAGGTAGTGCGGAGGCATTCTGGAAACAGAATGAGCTATTATTTCCCTCCCAGAAGCCATCAGGGTTGGGAAAGACTTGTGAACTTCCTGTGACCCCGGAATGTTCTTTAAAGTTTGTTTAGTGGCTTTTCTGTGGTTATACAGAAATAGTTCACTTTTGGAACAACCAGCTTCAGCAATGAGCATACATACACACCCATCCATGCCTTCATCCATCACCGGCTTCCCTTATTTCTCTGAAAGGTGAAAGCGCTCATTAACAATTTAGCCATTTCTTCTGACAGAGAAACCTTTGGGGGATCTCAGTGATAAGCGTGAACTGGAAGGTGGCTACCAGTCACCCCAGGCAGCTCCTGGAGCTAACCTGTGCCTCACAATGCTTTCCACAAAAACCCAGACAGATTTGGTCACTCTCTATTACTCACAGGTGCCTGCAGGCAGGCAGGCTTCATTCTGTTCGAGCTCTTTCAGGACAAAAATGCTCATAAATGTAGGATTCTCAAGTATTTTTTGTTAAAAGACAGACTGGCATTTAGCATCTCTGATAGACTGGCATATTAAATATTTTGGTTGTGTGCAAACCCCTCTTTGTAGCTTAGCGCTCCCAGTCTTTACCTGGACTGAAGCGGTTCTGCTGCTCCTGGCGTTTTTGTGTGTGAGTTCTGGGTCATCCCTGCTCTAACACGTTTGAGAGCTTGTGGGCAGAGCACCAGGCTTCAGCCAAATTACTGACAGAAATGGTGTAATCGAATTGGAGAATTTCTAGCTTCTCTTTCCAGATCTAAAACATTTAGTCTTTCTGATTGTATCTCCTTGCAGCATGAATACTTAATAATTAAATTACTGAAACAAATTGGTCTGAAGATTATGTCAAATGCAGCATTTAGAATTTCATGCAAGTTTACTATAAAATAAATCTCTACCTTATGTTTAATCTCATTTGTTTTTTTCCACCTGATTTTACATTTCATTTACTTAACAATTAGCATTTCTAAAGTTCTTTTGGTTACAACAGAAATATCAACCTGCTGCCTATTCACTGTAGAAGTAAGTATTAGTTCTCCCAGGAGACACCTCTTTCCTACGGTGTATGAAGACAGATAGCCTCAAGGAATACTGGTGGAAAGGGCTGAGTGTAGGGCTCAATAAAAACAAGTATTAATATTTTAATATTAATATAATTATTATTAACAGAACAGCATGCAAGAATTGCTGGCATGACGTTAAGTCTATTCTATAAAACACAGGCAAAGGCCAGATGCAAATAAGGAACAATAAGGAACAGCATCTTTTTACTTCATTAGTCAAGGAACTATAAGACAGCTCAAGGTCAAAATTTTTGATATCTGAAGTTAAGTAAAAAAAACTCTATCCAGACTTCTTATTCTTACTTGCACTTAGAAGTAACCTTCACTGATGCTTGTGCTGTTCACCATGTGTCAATAGTATTATCAAAGGAATGTCATCAGCATCTCAAAAGCATCACTTGAGTTACAATTGCCAAAAGTAATTCTAAGCTCACGGTCAAAAAAGACCAAAGACAAAGAAAGCAAGGTGGTTGTTGTAACTCAGTATGAAGGTAACTTAGCAGGAATATTCACTGGGAGTTCAACCTCCAAATGAAATAGGTTCTATTTCAGTGTTACCATCTTGTTTTTCTGAATACTTCCAAACACTCCAGAAAACAATAAAGAAACATAAAAAAATGTATTGCTTTTAATTGCCCCAAAGTTTTAGATGTACAAAGGTATTGTAAAAAATATACTTTCATGTTGAAACCTGGTATATTAATTTAGTAGATGATGGTGAGATTTTATAGTTCAATTTAGAAAAACAAAGCAAACCCCACCCAAACCCCAAACTCAAAACACAGATGGGACATGCTAACACAATTATAACAAGTTACCAGATGTGGCACTCAATGGTGAGCATTACCAATTCAATTCATCATCCAAATAACTTATTTGCCAAGTTCCAGTCCCGAAGCCCCTGAAAGCTGCCTGCCCTGCAAGCAGCATGCCTGGCAGGCAGCCCGAGTCAGGCTCTGCTGCTGCAGGCACACTGCTGAGATTTTAAAGCTAGTTCATTTATTGCTTATACCACACAGCAGTCCCTGAGCCTTACAGAGTCTGCCAAACTGTCACTATGCAGAAACGATTTTCCGTAGAGCTGTTAAAACCTTAAAATCACAACCAACCACATATTTCAATGGGAAATGAAGAGAGAACAAAATATTTATCCTTCTGAAATTTCCACTGAAATCAAAAGGAAACTGTGTCAGGGTAAAACTAATTTTCTGAATTTGCTTTTTTTGTTGAACCTGAGACAAAAAACTGTAAGGACAAGGACTTTAAAATATAGATCAAGATTACATGTATTAGCATACCTTTTTTAGCACTTCCCTGCTCTATTTAATTTCTAGTTATTGACATACATATAAAGTTTATATTTTAATAGTTCTAACAATAACCTTTTAGCCAACTTAACCTTCCATCTGAAGTACTGACCTGTTACATTCAATTTCTGTAACAGAAATTTAGACACAAATATTACATTTTAACTATTGCCAGCAACTGTCTTCCTGCCATTACAATTGAAATCTATCCAGACTAAAAATTAGTTGCGTTCACTGTTTTAAATAGATGATGGCAGAGTATTTTTAAAAAGGAGCTTTTCCCCGATTCCAGTAGGTGGCAGTAGTTCTGCCCTAAAAAGCTCAGAGAAACTGGTGCTTTAGAAGGGGAATGAAGCACCGAATCCCTGCCCACACATGCTGGACTGAGGAGGCTCTGAATTAAATCAACCAACAGAGCTATCCAAAGAATGATTCCTCCACCGTCAGCCCTAAAATTCACTGGAAATCATTAATGTCGTAACTGAAAATGGAGCCCCAAGGAGATTTAAATAATACTCTAAGACCACTTACAACAAGGTAATTATTTCATGCCTGATTTGTGATAGTGAGCACTTAACATAGAGTGTCGCTCTTCTCTGATTTGTGCATGCAGGTGCAATACCTATGCCAAATCTAAGGAATTTTATAAAACACAGAAATGATAAGTGTTTACACTATCTCTAGTTCATGATATTATAAACATTGGATACCAAAGTCTTCATTATTAGATGAAACTCAAAGTTTTGGGTCTGGCAGTAGAAGAACCCAGCAGAAATCAAAGTAATCATCTATTTTCCATGGCCTCTGACAACTTAAAAGAACTTTACATAAATAAGTACTTTTTAACAATAGTTATTTTGCAAAGAAAATATGCTAAATGGGAACATACATCATCTGAATCACAGGTCTGAAGAACTAACTAATCATGCAGAACCTCAAACTCCTCTCTCGTTATCATCTATGCAAAGCTAAAGCGACAGCTGTGGAAAGCCACAGGAAAAAAGAAAATATATATAACCTACAAGCAAGAAGAAATGCCCAAAGCGCTGCCGTTCTGAAGTATGACCTGCCATCTAACAGACTGCCCATTTCCTAGCCTGCACTAACCAATGAGCCAAGTTAAAATAAGGTCATGACTTTAAATCAAATGAATCAATAATTCCAGCTCATCTTGTGCCAGTGAGGGATTGATGTTACTGCCTCCATTCTCAAGAAAATGAACCACACGTGCAGGCAGCACATACAATAATTTATATGAATTAAACTCATCAAACATACTGAATTATTCAACAGTCCTAATGCAGAAATGTGTTAATTTATTTTCCCTCAAAAAGAAAAAAAAAATACTCTGAAAACTTCATCCTTTTAAGAAGGGAAGATATCACAATGTTACTCTATCAGATGATGTGATTATTGAAGAGTTACTTGTTATGGAATAAAGGTGTCTAAGATTTGGATAAGGGATGCTGTTAAAGGTACAAGCTGCTGTACAGAGGACTAGGTTTGACCCTGCTGAATGTTCTTTATCAATAAAAATCCCCAACCATATGCATCTTTCAAAAATATTTTCCGCCCGTAAAACAGAGGAAATTTCAGTTTAGTAAATCCATTTCAGAGTGTAGAACCCTAAAGGAACCTGCTGAGACAATTTTGACTGAGGATTTTTATTTAAATCTGAACTTCAGAGTCAATAAATGAATACACGTGAAAAACAACTATTGGAAATATTCCACTCTCAGAAAAAAAATCCACATGCTCCCAAATATGAGTCAGTTCCTTTTGCTTTGGCTCCAAGGCAGAAAGGGAAATCCCCAGCTCTCTCCCAGCAGTAGCTCCCCGCATGCTCATGCTCTCTGGTGAAGCATCCTCCTCTGCCCCTTGCACCGATTCCCTTGGCCGAGGAGAGCACCAGGGCCATCTCTGCCCTGCTGCAACACCACCGCAGGGAACCCCCACCCTGGGGTGAGGCGTGGACATCTTTCAATCTGTCCCTAAAAAGATGAGCAGCTGAAGAAGCTAATTAGCAGCAGGCTCCTATGGGCAATAAATGACTCTCTTCTCCAATGTACATTTCATAAGAGAGACAGAAAAGCTGCAGGAATTGTCCATGTACTCTAAGCACACTGACAAGACACTGCCAATTCTCTCCTACACGTTGGCATTTTTTTCCTTCACTTTGCTATCTATCTCCTTAGTCAACTAGAAGCAAACATGCTTTTTAAATGGGAAATGAGTATTTTCCTTCTAGTCCCATCTCAGCTGACCAGAGAATGACTGAAATGAGCAGAAAGCCTGCTCCTTCAACAGGATGTAAATTCAAATTTTAAACACCACAGCATCTTCTTCCTTGGACCACTTTTAAGTGGTGAAAAGTACTGACTTTTTCCATTTAAATAACACAATTTTTCCTGACACAAATCAGCATTTGGGAATGCTTTAGCTCATGGGCCACTTTTGCTTTTCTATTGCACTTACCTCAATGCTATAGCATCTGAAGCAGTTGTTACAACAAGTAACCCAAATAGCTGTCAGCATCTGTCTCTTCATTATTTTCTACCAGAATGCCTTTTGAATAGTAACTTACAGTACGATCTGGAAGCAGTATTCAGCAGCAAAATGCAATCCAAATGAACAGGTAGAGAACAAATGTACAAAAGATGTTTCAAACTAACCAGTCCTGCTTTAAAATCCCATTTTGTGCTGGGTGCCTCCAACAAATAAATTTTGTCTTCAGCATATAAACTAAATGTTTCCAGAGTCAGAATACATTCACTTCCTAACAGGGCTGACTAAGAGTATATTTTGTCATTCCTTTCAAGCATCCAGAATTTGCCACTGGTCGAGTAGGTATAATGAGTTAGAGCTATTATTAGTAATTACTAAGTAATCACCCTAAAGGAATGTAAATAGTTACAGTTTAGATTATCATGTTGCTCTGCTCATTATTTTAAACCTAAAATGTAGATAGAATATACAAAGGACCATAATTGTTCAGGCATTATATTCAGTCAAAAATAAAATAATAATAAAAATGTTTTTCCCCCCTTGAACATTAAAAAAAAAACAAAAAAGGACTATCTTCTGTTAAAGTTACAACAAAATTCCACCCTAAATTTAAATTATTTAAGTACATATATAGATTTAAGCATAATAAGATCTCTTTAAGCATTTTAAAATATGGTAATCAGGCCCACCATGAAATAATTTCCTTTTGAAAAAACTTAAAAACGTGATGTCTCAAAGATTTCAGCAGGAAGAGCGGCTGAAAGAATCAGAACATTAAAATTGCACTTATTTTGCTTCCTACTCCTGCATCATCCATAACACATACACATAATACAATAACACGATTGAGGACAGAATATGCTGCATCACTTTATCCTTCTATTCTTCTTATTTGCTCTTACCAGTTAGCAGAGATGGCATTAAAATATCCATACCAGATTTCTTAAGTTCCTCTTCCACTTCCCTAGCTCTCCAGAATCATACTGGTATATGTAACCATTAGACTGTGATTACACTCTCTAGCATCCTCCTCCCAGAAAAGATCTTTTGCCTTAGATTTTAGGCTTACAAAGACTGTAATCGGTTTCAGATCTTTTTTTCATTTCTGTTTTCACACACCTCACTAACATGTGTTAGATATTATTATGCTGAAGTACATACTACTAATCAAACAGGACAAATAGCATTCCGTCCTGCCACCCAGCTACTCCAGGTTTCCATACTTACTGGCAATGGCAAAGATAATCAGAATTCAATTCCATTTGAAACTGCACATATTTTAGTTTTCTTTCCTAAATGATCCTGGAGAGGAGAGGGGGGATTCTATATTCTCTTTTCTACTGAAGTGATGAATATTTCAATTTAGTAAACATTTAGTATACTGTCCAGAAAGAAATTTCTCTAAGACTACTGGTTATAACTGCAGCTCTTCTGAGTGCTGCCGATATACATGCAGATGTAAATATTCTGTAGCTCCTGCTACTTTCCTGAATCATTTGCTCCCTCTACTACCTTTCTACTAATGTGAGAACCATAATCCTATGTATAATCTTCATCTATTGATCTGAAGACTTAGTAAGAAAAATAGTAGTTTCTCCTCTAATTGCTGTTGAATTAAGCAGCGCTTTTCAATGCAGGCCCATGTAGAAAGATTCCAAATCATCATTTCAGCAGTAAAATCTTCTACCAATACTTCCTGCATGACAAAACAAGCAATGTCTACCTGTGGACAGAGGAGTACTTCATTCTTGGAAGGCTGCTCTGGTGCTAGCCTTTCCGTGGTAACAGGAAAGGTCTATATACCCATTCCCCATGATGTACTGAAAATAGATTCTCAGCCTTTAAATGTGTGAATACACACATACATTTTTTTGGCATTAGTAAAACAGTCACAGCAACTTTTACAAATGTACTTGTCACACTGCAAAAGCATCTTTATAAGACAGTGACTAGCAAAACAAGTGTAATGAACTTACTTATGCCTGTCTGTATTTACAAGCAGCAAAAAGAACCTGACATTTCTAGAAAAATCTAACATTGCTACAAAGAAAAAGTATTCTAATCATTTTAACAGTCTCATCTGCTATGCATTAGACAACAGGCAGCACTGTATGAATGTAAAGCTCCCCAGAATACTCCCAAGGCCGTGACAGACACTGGCATGTCCCCCATTGGACATAAACCAGGCTGTTGCCTGAGAATCCAGCTAATGAACTTCCCCCCCCCCGGCTTTTTTTTAACCACTGGAATCTAGTTAGCATCCAGGCTTGAATGCCAAGGTTGTTAGGCACATTCCTGCAGTGGAAACTCTCCTGAAGCTGGGAACCAGGGTTTGACCACCTGCCTGCCCTGCTTTCTCACATTGCCCAGGTAATTTAAACCCACTTTTCCCCAGAACAGATTTCCAAGATGCAGTTAAACTCCTCAGTAAACTGACAGATATGAGCAACAGGCACAGAGCGACACACAGCAGCATTACCAAGCATCTGTAAACATGCCATTAATTTTACACAGAACGAAGGAGCTCAGGAGAGCACTGGCCAGAGGAAAATGAAGAGCTTCCCAAATGCAGAGCTCTTCTTGCACTCGCCTTTGCACCGAATGCTTTATATTGACGAAAGCAGGATTCTCCATGAAGCATTAAACCCCCGTGGCAGGGAGATGTTCCTCTAACGAAGTTAATAAAAATGGCTGAAGAAAGCAAATCACTCAGCTCCTCTCCCTTTATAGATTTCTCTTCCCAGTCATCCTCCTTCAGGGACTGTGGAGACCTGCCAGCTAGTTTTGTGGACAGGATGGCTTCTAGGCTTGTCTCTGATCTGCAGATGATGTTATTATTTCTTCATATTTGTTTACTGTACAAAGTCAACATCTTTCTCTCCAGAGGGAGATTGCTCAGAGTCACTCTTGAGAGCCTTTTAGCTCACAGTTGTGAGCCTGCTGTGGTCTTGACAACATACTTATGTCAAGGTTAATGTCATGTCAAGGCACTATTAGTAGCTCCTTTCCTTGCACAGTTATTTTTTCAACTGTATGAATATTAATGCAATTTAAAGTTACTTCTACAGCATTGTTGGCTGGCTTTTAGGGTTATTGCAATTATACAGACAGAAGTTTCAAGGTTTCTGAGAGTCCTCTGGGGGTAATTGCAATTGTGGGGGAAAAACTAGATTTCGGTTTGTGCTCTGAAAGCACAGAACTGAAAGCAATCACCTCCACATTCAGTCCTGGCTGAGAAACTGACTCTGCCCGTGACCTCTGCCGTGCCACCTGAGCTTCATATTGGAACTTTCTCATTGCATCCCCACCTGTAAAAGCGAGATAATGCTTTTTATCGACTTTGTGGGGATTTTATAATTTGATGTTCATGAAAAGAACAGAACTGAAAGCCTTTCTGTGCTACTGCTAAATGCAAAACTTCCCTAAATCTTGGAGAACAGAGTCCCAACACAGAACCCTCAGACCACACAGAGAGAGAAGACACAGCTCTTCTTCTTTTATTACAAAGTGAGTAACTTAAGAATATTCTTGCTCACTGTCTTGAAGCTATCCTTTATATGTCCCTAGGCAGACCTGGAGGCAGCAAGGTTTGCATGTCAACAGTTGTTTTGTTAACGGGTTCAGTAATACCAAGGTCAGCACAGCACGTGACTCTGCTGGTGCCCTGGGCAAGACACTCCTCTTTGTGTTATTCCAGTACCAGTCAGGCTTATGTAACTGATTAAACAATAAAAAATAAATCTCTATTCTTTGTCTTCTATGTATGATCTTACAAGTGTACCCGTTGCGCATTACCCATGCTGCTTCAAGGCCTGACTTGGACTTGGTCAGATTTATTCTTACACAGTCTCCCTCCCCCAGGGCCAGTGCTAGCCACTGAGTTCCCTTATATTCAAAGGGACCAAAATGCTATATTCTTCTTGAAAAACATTTGGATGCTCTAATTGTCTCCCTATGTTTCTATGACAACCACAGCAACATAAACAGCCTTGCTGGCAGCCACAGGAGACTGAAATCTCTGCTGTCTTCCCTCCCCTCCCCAGAACTTCTCAATGTAGAACATACCATAACCGAATAAATATGATTAACAATAAACATAGAGGTGGTGTCTAGTACACCAGGCTGGCACTGGGGAAACTTCCTGCAAATAAAAATACCTTACGGTAGTTTATGATAACAGCCGAATCATTGCCTGTTACATCAGTGCTATCAAAGTACCTTGGGACGAACTGTGAAGAACAGTGCAAAGCTATAAATATATAAACAGGAGGGTTTTCTATGTCAGCTTGCACGGCTGCAGAGAGCTTTACAAAAAATATGACAAGGCCTTCTCTGTTGGTGCCTCTAAGCACCTCTCACCTTGCTGCTACGTTACACATCAGGAATAGATAAGCCCCTGAGCAAATGTCAGGACGGTTGGGGTTAAGATGGCTGCAGAGCTATGTGGCTGCACACACATTGTATGAAGTGACCGTAGGTACCTCTCCACGGCTGCAGCTCTCAGTGTTCCAGCAGGAAAATCATAAACAAAATGTGATTGCAGCAGTATTGAAATGCTCTGCAAGGCACTGTCAGTCGGTGTCCAGCAGAAGCTGTTTCTCTGAACCTCCTGTTATCAGGCAGGATAGTCAGAGCCGCTGCTTTTGCTAATGCTCAGCAAAGTGAGGTCCAACAAATCCCAAACAAATAGCTCGGGTCTTCCTTTTATTCTGAGCAAAATTAATGGCAAAATAAATTGGCCATATGAGGCCAGTGTAACTCTGGAGGTTTTAAGCCATTTAAACTCACTCAGCCAATACTGGATGGCACGAAGCCATCAGACTACACAGGAGTTACAAAGAGGCTTCACATGATAATTATGGTTATCAGTTGTCCATAGATCACAAAATCATCTTCAAATTATTAAACCAATAAATAAATCGTTTTTTCAATCATAAAAATGCCATGTATTTTTAAAATAACCGCCACTGTACATCTAGCTTGTGACAAAGTAACTTTGTGAAAGGAAGGGCTGCAATTTCAAGCACCAGCACAGATGTAATTTCTTCACCAGTGCTGTTAGTTTGTTTTAGGCATTTGTTCTCCCCATGCTGCCAAAAAGATACAGATGACTCCTGCTGCTCTGAGACACAACTGGGGATGTAACCACACCGTTTTCACTGCAGCAATCTTCTCGCTTGGCAGGGAAATCCTATGGCTTTATGGGACTGATTTTGCTGTAAAGCAGACTCAGGATTTGAAGCAGATTTGGGGAGGTTACATGAACATGACCCCTTGGAAGCCAAGATCTACTGGGATTCCCTCTGGACCACTAAGCAGAAATACACTATCTGTGAGGAGGTGAAATGCTTGCCTGTTCCACAGGGCTTGGAAGGCACAGAGGGTGCCACCTCACATTTCAAAGCTTGAGAGACCGGCTTTTAGAAAACTGCGTGATTACACAGACCAGGTGGAGACAAGATTAGAAATTAATGAAAGAAACACTAGAAATAGGGATGAACATGCAATCTTTGGAAAAAGAAAAGTGGAAATTTTATTGGGTTTCTGTCTTAAGGCAGGAATTCCACTCTAGCGACTACCAATATAACAAATTTAAAATGGTTTCATTTTCTTTTGAAAGATTTTGAACAGGGTCCTTATGGTATGGAATTATTGTACAATACGGAAATACTGTATTTTGCAATATGGAAAGGAAGTATTTCTTCTTTCCTATCTAATTTGCTCCAATATGCTGTACAGCAAGGAGTGCTATGTGAGAGTGAATCACGAACATAAAAGAATTACTGATGCCCGCATTTACTACGTTATACAATAACACTGCTTAATAAATAAAGTTTGATTTTATCTATCAACTATGCATAACAAGTTTATGTTTCCATTTATGTCTTCCTGCATGCCAGTATGATTTTGCTAACTACAGACAGGCTACTTAAAACGACAGCATATATGAAATGAATGTTGACTTGCAATACAAAGAGAGATCTGTTACCTTACACATATGAGAGTCCAAGTACTGCAGAGCACATCAGGATATTAGGTGATATGCAAGGTATGTTGTATAACGGCCATTGAAGATAGTCACAGAACAAGCAAGAGGGATGAGATTTTGTCGTTTTCACAGTTACTTATTAATAACAGTAATAGCCCCAAAACGATCACAGTGCTTTTAAATTAGGATTATGAAGAATATAAGCTACCCTCTTCTGCATCTGGAATGAACTACTAGGCATAACATTCTAACAGTACTGGAATCAAAAGGAAGGCAATTTTAGAATAATTTTAAATTAACAATTCTACAATTGGTAGATGTTTTCATACCTTCCAACCTCTGCCCAATAAGACTCACTTCCACTAAGGCACTTGGTTTTAACTTCGGAGGAATACACATGAAAGTTAAAAAAATAAATAAATAAGAAAGCCCAAACCACCACACAAACCTTTGCCTATTTCCCAAGCATGTTTATGGCATGTGGGTGGCATAGATGAATTATGGTACGGAGGTTTTATCAGCAGTAATTACACATTTTATCAGCGGTAATTATATAATTCCCTTGTGGCACTGAACCATTCTAAACGCTAATCCAAGCCCTAATCATTATTAAAGTATTGATAAACCCTTTACATGAGGTTGTGCCAACTCATAAAGCCATTCCTTAAGAACAGTCAATACTTCAGAAAACTTGAAGATTGCTGTGACTTCACAGAGAATCTTTGTGCTGCTTAAGAAAAAAGAGGTGTGATATATTTTGAAGTTGCATTGGGACTTATCTATGAATGCACATATTTTTATACCTCAAGTGCAACGTATGGCATGACACCACTTTTAAGCACAGGAACACAGAAATCTGTGGCCACAAACCATGCTTTTGACAATTTGAACTTTTCACATTTTTCTCATTTTAGATTATTGAGCGGAGCAACTCAGTTTCTTTAGCAGGCCAATATTAAAAGTGTGGTTTAATTAAAGCATTTAAAAAGAAAATTAATTCAGAGGGCTTTAAGTGTATACCTAAGGAATATGCCACCTGAAATGAATGAAGACATCAAGGAAAAGTAATTTTCCTAATTGCTAGAGCACTTTTGCCATATTTTTAAGTGGCAGGCTACACCAAACTGGCTGCACACATCAGGGTCAAGGCTTTTATTTATAACAGTTGTTAGAATGTAATCACCCATTTTTGACAATGCCGAGTTATTTTTTTTTTTCAGAACATCCTAAGAGTAACATTTTATGTAAAAGCAAAAGCGTTCTCAATAGCATAAAATACACCGTCAGTACAGCACAAGACCAGAAAATCTTGATGTGACATACCTGCCCCAAGCTGCTTTCATTGTAGAATCTTTAGCAACAGGAATGCATGAGGACTCAACAACACTTGATTTATTCAATTTGTAGCAGAGACCACAGTCTGGATCTAACATACATCCATTACAGTAACTGAAAGAGAAAGAAATAAATACTTAAGCAATGCTATTCATTTGTACATGTCAAAACCAACAGCATCTCCTAACCAATCTTGGGATGCACATAGTCAAGTTGTCTCCAACAGTGACAAGATAATAGAAACTGCCCCAAAACTAATACAGATTGCTTTTGTGTTCTTCTGTACCACATTTTGATGGCCCAGTTGCAAATCTCCCAGTGACACCTGATCAGGCTGTAGGAAAATTCACTCATGGAATGAATTTTAATTTAAAAAAAAAACAGATTGGGTTGAAGAGAAAGAATCATACATCATACCTAACAACCAAACTAGGATTTGGGCACATATGGATATGGGAATCAGTCTGAGATCACTATACCATGTGTCTCCATGTGGGAAGTCGGCACCTGAGTTGCCACTATATTCAATGTAGGGAGTCAATACGTCAATGGAGCCAATTCACATATAGGCATCTAGTGCCCAAAAATATCCTGCCTGCCCTTCACCTGTCACTGCAGAGTGTGCAGTGCTCTTGTGGTTCATTCCCACGCATCACAGTTGCCAGATCCATATAGGTATCTCTGATTTTTTGGGGAGTCTCAAAGAGCAAGAGATGCTTACATTTAGGCAAAGTTTCCTCAATGCAATCTTGCAAGCTAAGTGACTGGACAGTAAAACTGTTCTACAGACTCCACTGGTTGCACTGACCACATCGCCACTGACTACTGGGAGACTAGACACGAAGGGCCCTACAGACACCTCACTTAGGTGTCAGTCTAAAACCTGCCCCTGAGAACAAACTGAGTGGGATCTGGGCATGTGAGCTATGAAGGTATTCCAAACACCTTCATGCAGTGCAAGTTATCTGAAAACTTCGGGCACAAGCTTCCCCAGGTCTTGCAAATGCTCGAGCTATTGCTACTGTGGTTAAACTACCCAGGTGTTTATCTTCCCCAGAAGCCATCTCAGATCCAGAGATACATTCTCATCACTAAAGCCCTTGATATATTCTAAGGGATAACTTCAGGAGTTAAAAATAGGAGAATGAAAAACCGTACAACATGTAATAAGTCTGGAAATTTGAAATTAAAATTAAACTTTGAAATGTAACATCTGGAAATGCATAATTAAGGTAACCAAAATAGCTTCAACATATACCCCTGTAACAACAAAACCAAGGAAATAATCCTTTCTGAGTGTGTATCATTATCATAACAATGATTTAGTGAATGAAGAAATAATCTGCTTAAACTACTATACCATGATGAGAAAAAAGTAAAAGTAACTGTATAACAAAGTCCCAAGATCAGTAAAGCAGATCATAAGGATTCAAAAAGTCTGAAAGTACATGTTTAAAATCTAGTCATTCAAACTTTTCTTATTATGATGTTTCTAAAAGAGTTATAAGGTCAATTAATATGGCAGTTGGCAAAACAGAGGGCTGGGAAAGTGTTAAAAACAATTTCCTACTTCTCCAAGGCTTCAGAAATTTGCACTCTGTTATTGTGTGCTTTCTAAATTATCAAATTATTGCAGAATTTCCATGTTGTCTACTTTTTGGAAAATAAATCTATAAAGTACACCATCCACTTGGTTACCTGATAGGTCAAATTCAGATTTGAAGAGCTTTTTTTTTTTAATTTTAGGAAAGCTGCACTAAATCAGCTCTTAATAGAGAGATAAACTGCAGAAAATATTTTTACAATGGAGATGAAACAAAACTTTCCAGTAGAAGTCAATCACCTAACTGTACTAAACATTTCTTCTCTTGCAAAGATAAATGAGAAAATCATAACTCTGCAATTATCAATTATGAAAGGAAAGGAAAATTCCAATATTACATTCGTGAGACTTCGCTACATTTTGTTAATCAATATTAGGACAGCAATAGGCAGCAACCAAAGCAGTTGACAAAAACAGAAGACTGCAGATGAATAAAAACATTTTTATAAATCACAAGTTTGTTTCAGTATGTAATAATAATATTAAAAATAACAAAAAAATTATAGCAACTCCTAGTGAAAAGAATCCTATGATATCAAACAGGATGCTGACGTATGATTTTCAAATTGTAGAACATCTTCCACTCAAATTATGTTGTATATCAAAGTACTTTTTAACAACATGAATTTCTAAAAAGACCCAGGGTGCTAGCACATCCAGCATGACATCCTGGCAGAGAAAGCAGCCATTTCCAAATACTACATGCTGTCAAGTGCAGCAGTGGACTTTAAAGTCAACTATATGCAAATTATACCCAATGTGAACACCATGTGCAAAATTTAACACATTAAAGTGGACTTTAGGCAACAATTCTCTTTGGAATATTTCAGGATTCAAGGTTTCTCTAGAGTTATGCCTTTTGTTTTACTTCAAGCAGAAATATAGTCAAATACCCAACACCAGCCAGAACATCAGCAAGACACAGGAATGCAGAGGAATGACAATTACACACAGCGATGAGTGTCATCGTTATAGTGTTGCCAGCAGAGGACAAGATGGGGACTGGATGCCTCATCATTTCCCTCAACATCCTTACAAAAATTGATGCACGAGATGAAGGACAGAAGTGAACTGTGCATTGTCTGTTCTGTCCTATGGGGCTCGCTCTATGGATAACTCCACATAACCTCATATGGCGTTGGGTATCAGTAACCAGCCAATTAGGAAGCAGAAAGTATCTTATTTTTTCTTACCTCCCCATCCAGCAGTCCAGAAAAAATTCAAGAAATTTGATTATTGAGTCTAGTGTCTGTCTACACGGCTGTAAATTCAGCTGTTCCTTGGGCTTTATTGGGTATGCACAACTGTGTCTTCCAGCTGGCATTCAACATAATAAAGGCTTCTGGATTTCATGTCATGCCAAATGTCAGAGGTTATAGTTACTCATAACAGTTTAAATAATTTAAAATTATTATTTTCCACAGCTTGGTTATTTTCCACAGCTTTTCTGAAGCTTGTCTCTCAGGTTGAAAAGTTAAATAACAAATATTTTAAAACCCTTTACCTTTGGGTTAGGATTTGCTGCCATTAGTTATGTAGTGAGTTCACACAATCAGGCTTTGACTTTACCTTTTAGAAACAAGACTAATTTATGTCAGAGGAAACCCAGAAATTCAATATACAAGACTTAAAGTCCTTTCAAATCTAACTCCCAGCAGACTTAGGGTAGGCGGTTGCTATTCAGACCATCTAGCACTCTTCTGTGCCATTTTATCACTGATATAAAATTTTTATGTTGACTTTGATGAGGTAGATAGTCATTGCTTTTTCCAAGATGAAGATGGATGTTTTTTTCCTCCAAAATCCCACCATATACACAACTGTTTCATAACACATTAAAGAAATCTGTATCAGTTAATAACGACTAATGATCACTGAACATGCAGCATGAAATAAGCAAGGAAGATTTTTTTTTAAAGAAGCAATTTAAAAACAATCAAAAAAATTATGTGCCTTGAGGATGTTTACTCTAAATTTCTCTCTCAAAAAATGGAAATAAAATATACAGTAGTTTCAGGCTTATGCTCTTCTTTACTCTAGCCCTATTACTATTAGTTAAACAAAAATATTTAAACAATTTGAAATTGAGCACATATTCTTACATACATGTTCATAGTGATGTAAATAAATTAGGACACACAATATACCAGTAAAATAAATGCACAATACTTACTGACATGAAACTATCCACTACAGAGCTCCCTTCCGTCCTCAAATGTGCCTTCTTATCAGCCCGACCCAGACATACCCAAACGTATGTCAGAGTATAAATCTATAAAAATACTGACCCTTCCTCAAATCCATACCACAGATCAGCTATGGCCTTGAAAGCTCTATACGAGAACACTCCAGGATGTCTATGTAGTAAAGGAAATTTGCATCCAATTATAAATGGGAAATTTCTTTCCTGTATTTTATCATGAAATATTTATATTCATGCTAAGGTTATGAACTAGTGTCTTGGAAACAGGTTCCTCCATGAAAAGCCAGTTGAAAATTCCCAGGCAGGATGGTTCTCAATCAGACTGACAACTCATCAAGATTGAAATACCTGAGAGAGATGATTTGATTTTGATGAAACCAGGCAGCATTACAGCAGAAAGGTTTTGCAGCGTGCCCAGTTCCCTCCCTGCTCACCAGCTGGGCTCCTAGGCAACCCAAGAAGGCGGCAAGTGTCTAGACTTCAGATGCTTCAGCCTATGTAGCAGAATAACAACAACCAGGAAATGTAAGGCTCCAGAATTCCAAAGATGCCCAGCTTCTTTGCAGCTCAGTGGCATGAAGTCTACAGAACAAAAGTCTCAGTAGCATGGCCCCTCAGCTCATTGGGCCCTGCCATGGAATGGGATTTTGGGGTTCCTGCTTCACTGTCAGAGCACGTTTACTGACAAGCTGACAGACCATTAGCAGACTAGATATCCCCAAACCTGCAACTCCCCACCCCGATTCTGCCAACAGAGTCAAGGCTTCCATGCTCTTTAAGTCCTCTTCATCTGACCAAATGGGAATACCTGACGTCTAGAATGACTAACTTCAAGGTCCCTTGCTAGCAATTTCTTGCCAGCCTGAGCACCACCAGCTTTCAGGATGCTCTGCTCTGGAACAGCCTGCCTGATGAACTGTTCCTGAGGTTAAAGGTTGATTCCAAGGAGCAGAATGTCTTCCCCTTTCACAGAGAACTTAAAGTACATAGATGAAGTATTAATTGGCTAGCTGTGCATTTTTCTTGATATGAAAATTACTGTTTTCTTTCTTCCTAACAGAGTAGTTTACTAGCCTCTAGTGCAGTCTCTAAAAAGATTGAATAAAATCCCTGACCTGCTAATTGACCCTCCAGATGCCAATGAAAGGTTCAGAATTGCTTCTTCCCCTGCTTTTGCCCCACTGCTTAGAATACTCCATATTTACATTTGGTTTGTGATTACATTTTGTGCTTTAAATTTATAAAATGACCTTGTAAGTAATGACTTTCCTACAATTCTCAGGAGTCTCTTAATTTGAGCTGCAAATTGAACCTTGCCACTTTTTGTTGAGTGGTTTAGCAGTAAAAAACCTTTGCCCAGTGCCCTTGCTCTGCAAGCACCATTTCTCTTTTTGCCAGATTATTTTGTCTTTTTCAAGCTGAACCTCAATTTCTGAATTGTTAATTTCAAAACATTTGATCAGTTCTCACTTTTGCCATATTTTAAGGAAATTTCAACTCTGCCTTCCACATCCTGTTATCCAATTATAAAACTATATTAATATGTTCCTATCATCCCATTACAGAAATACAAACAGAGCTTGATAATGTATTGTGGACTATGTAGTTCTTTTCCAGAATGTAACCCCTGATTTCATAATATTCTACTACATGGGTAGCATGAACAGCCTCCCAGAGTAACAAAATGTTCACAAATATGGACGTTTCTGGGGGATGGACTTTTTCCACTTTAGATTAATCAGTCTCACTGAGCACAGGCTGCACAATCAGCCCTTGCATGTGAGGTAGCAAATATACATGAAAATTTGATACACTGGCAACATGCAAGATATTTTGCTCATGCCCTGTCTTCTCCACAGAATAAATTCCACCGTTGTAAGCTTGTTGAACCCACTGATGCATGATGTAAGTATTCATATTGCTGAACGAGGTTTTACTCATAGAACTGTAAGAACAATAAAAACCATCTCTGGCAGGAAAGGCTCAATGTAAGGACAGGAGGGTCTTGCAATTATCCACTGAGGATTAGCATATACCACCCAAAGAGAACATAAGCTGCAAATCACTGCAGGCTGGAAGGAAATGTCACTTTGATTGTGCTGCTTTCTACCCTTTCCAGCTTGCTGTTTGCCATACTGGAGACATGATTCTAGGCTAGATGGATCTTTCATCCTAGCTGGTATGCCCTCAGGTTCACTCTTTGCTGACACCACATGAAAAGTGTCCTGATGTAGTTGCACATAGGTATCAATTGTCTCTTGTCTTTGATGATCTTTTTTTCTGAATTTATATAGCCCTCAGCACAACAGCTTCCTGATTTATGCCTGGAACTGAGCAACATAGACAATAAATAACAGAAACAACTGACTTACATGTACCTTCATTTTGAGCATACTGGCAATCTCCACAGAATACTTTGCTTTTAAAACTACTCTTCCAAAGAGACCTTACACATAAATACTATACTCCCCACTTCTGGGCAGATCAGGTACAAGCCTTGTTCAAAGTTGATTAAAATCATCCTTGTGTGACTAAAACCTGCAGACCATATAACGTATAACACCACTTTGAAAGATTTTACAAAGTAATTCCCCAAGCATTGTTTTGTATTTTGTTAAACAGCAAAGTCTTAGAAGTATTAGTGGAGGTGCGAAGGTTACTATAAAAGTATCACCTTGCTCCATCAGTAATGCAGAGATTGATTCAAAGACAAATAAGTGGAAATGTTAACAATGGTTACAGGGTCTGCATTACACTCACAGACATTATAGTTTAGGTAAGTAACTTTTCAGAGCTTTGTGTTTAAACTGATGAGAGTCTTTCCTCATTCACATTAAAGATGCTTACTACACAGAACCGACATATTCCTTCCTATCCCTTATGATTTTAAATTAAATTACAAGTTTTGATTGATAGGAGCAACATGCCAGCAAATGAGAAATTAATACCAAGCGATAAATCCTTGTATCCTTAATAGATTTCAAGACTACGTCAAAGTCATTTTACAGTTCTACAGTGTAAACTGTCTATCAGAATTTTAACTACATTTCACAAGAGCTGGCAAAAGAATTCTCAAACATGTTTATCTCTTTGAAAACTCATAATCTTCCTACCTTAATAGCAGAAAAACATTACTATATTTATTACTGCAGTTCTCAGTTATCAGAACGACCAGTACCTCAGTCACTTTGACATTAGAAACATAAAATGAGAATCATACTTTAAAAAATACTGGTTCTATGATACAGTGACAGTATGAAGAATACTGATGTCTAGCCTGCAGATAAATCAGATTGTCAGTGAGTTAACTAAACAAAATAAAGTACAACAGCTAATATACTTACTATGTGTACCCTAAGGCTATTAAATACAATAAAACCAGCTTCAATTACTAGATTAGCTGCATTTTTCAGGACTGATCACAATTATATACTTTTTCTAAATTCATAAAGAAAATATATATATCTGCCTATTAGCTATCTTGTAAAATTGCTGTGTAAGAGTACTAAATATTGGTGCCTTCATCTCAGTGGTGTGTATTTGTACAATGAGCTTAGGAACATTAACCACGTGAGGGTGACTAATTCAAAGATGAAAAACAGAGCCCTTGTGTGCCCGGCACAGCTGGCACTGCCTGTATTATTTTAATCAAACTCTGAAGACAATCAGTCTGGGAAGGAACCTGAGAAAGTTGTTGTGCACAGGTATCATTTCCCTAGGATATGAGCCTCAGGGTTAACCTAAGCTCAACATAAAAGTTACCATTTTCATATAGTAGCTGAGGTGAAAAATACTGCTTCAGTAGAACAAGTTCACATTATGTCTTCTACAGCTGACCAAGCCTCAAGAAGTGCAGTAACAGACATATGAAGGAAAGGAGACAAAAAGACCAAGAACACAAGGCAACAGGACAATGGTTGTTTTCCAGAAATGGGTGAATGTCCCAGAGGAATGTAGAGCAGGACGGTCACACCTTTGATTCTTTAAAGATTGGGAAAAGGCAGTAGGGTAGCTAGTGCACATGCCCTAACCTTGACCTCCTTCTAGAAGGAGGCAAGTCCCCAGCAAAAATGGGAACATGTTTAGAGAGTTTTGAGTAGTCAGAATAATAATAGGAATTGCTAGCTTATCTTTTAATTGTTAAGATGACAAGTTTTGGGACGATGCTGTTTTGTACTCTTAAATTTACCTCTGAGCTTCTCTGCAGCTCTGATGGTAAGTAACAGATCACAGCTGCTGAAGAGATTAAGACTGAAGAAGAGAATTGGTCACACTGCAAATATCTATACAACCTTACACAGGTTGAGTGCAAAAATGAAGTTTGATTTAAGGATGGCACACAGATGACCATTCACCTTGCCTTTCCTCAGTAAGACACCTACCCACTTCCACCTGCGAGAAGGCAAAGAGAATTTCAGTGTTCAGGGTGTCCTGCTGCATTTGCGTTATTTCCATGATGTCCTTGTGAATGAGGATTACATTCAATTTTTTTCACTGATTTACAGATTATTTTTTGGCTGTTGATGAACTATGATATTATACATCTCTACACCAAATGAAAATATTTTACTTGATATTTGCAGCCTATCTTACAGGTTTGTTTTCTGCAAGCATGTACAGGTAACCTGTACCTCTCTTTGCACAGCACAGCTCTTTCAGAATGTAGTATTCAAGCCCTAGGTGCTTTTCTGAATCAGGACAGTGACCGTGTTCTTTATTTGCTAGTTTGTTCTATCTTCATTGTTATTCTAGCAGCAGGAATTAATCTGTGCAGAGGAATACGGATCTGTGGGAACAACAAACAGACTGTTTGTAGTAGCTATAAGGCTTCCATAATGGACACCCCCACTTATTCTAACCCAACGGACGTGCAAACATAAAAAGCATTTTTACCCTGCACAGTATCAGTGAAATTCCTGTCAGCAAAATACATTTTACTGATGTTTTTATAACTTATAAATACATTTTGGCAAAGACAAATACAAGTTATATTTAGGAAACACCCCATACTCTGAGATGGCCAAGCTGCAAACAGGTTTAGGCTCTAAGTGTACCTCACCTCCAAGAAGCACTGCTTCACCATTAGATGAAGACTATGAGCTGCATTTGTGTAGGCACACATATTTAAATGTGGCTACGGTGGCTACAGGGAGATGGCATTACATGTTGATCTTCTGAAGTCCTGCTGTCTTTTGCTTTTCCAAAACTTTGAGACCTCTTCAAGGCTTGCATGATACAATGCTAAGCAATATGAGATACCAGTAGTTATACTGAAGCAAGCTAAATATGGATTATCAGCAAGAGACCACTGCCATTAAATTACTTTATTTTACTTTGATTTGGTATCTTATCTAACTATCCCTATAGTAACATTTGCTACCCTACATGGTGGCTATCCGTACAGCTTCTTTAATGCCATTATTCTTAGAGCAGCATAGAAAATATACAAGACTGGCATTATGCAAAGTAGACTTTTACTTCCAAATCCTCAGGTTTGAGAATCTCTTTGACCCAACTCCATAACTGCCCTGGGGAATACCTTCAGGGCCAAAAGGGAGAAAGAGGAAAGCCTCCCAAAATACAGCCCAGCCTTCAGCTTTCCTTTGGTTTGCAGTCCCCACCTCCTCTTCCTTCCAAGACCATGCATGTTATGCTGAAGTTCTTCTAACTTGGATGGAATGATGAAGACACCATCTAGTTTCTGATGACAAAAAGATTTTTTTAGATTTCATTCAGCTTATTGACCATACGCACAGAAAGCAGGCATACCTGTATCTTGAACAGCCACTTTTCCAAGTCCAAATATAATGTATGGCTGTATGTCATCCCTTCCAGAAATAATTTAGATAAAGGAATAAATTAACTTATATTCTCTATGTGTAGCTACAAGAGCTTGGCAGAAAGGCACACTGAAACTAAGCTCCTCTGGAAACATCAGTGACGACAAAATGTTTAAGATGTTTTTCTTCCCTTGATCCGTGCTGAAAGCAAACAATATTTCTTGCACTTACTGCTCCCTTGGCTGAAGACACCTCGAATTTTGAGGCTTCCTGCTATAGAGTCAGTGGCTGATTATCACCTCCCACAATAGACACTAATATTCATGATGCTGAAGGAATTTTCTTCCCCCAGCTCTAGCAAGGGCAGGGTTTGGTGATGTTTTAAAGCATGAAAATTGATAACCCAAATATAGTTTGAGATACACAGGTCTGAAAGTTGTTACTAACCATATAAATGCCTCATTTTTTTACATCCTTTTACATAGTGGGTTTTGTAGCCCAATTCAGTGATCTGTGGGCAACTGCATCCATTTATTAGTTCCAACTATCCTGGCTTTTGTGTCTCTTCACCAAAGCATACTTTAAGATTAAAATAGGAGCAACTAAAACTTTCTCATACATTGCTCATTATTTCACATCCCCCTCTACATGTTCATTTTTCTCTGTAAACTAAGAGAGCTCCTCCTGTTTCAAAATATTCCCAAATGAAAATATTTCAATACTTTTCTAGACCCTTTGAATTTCTATATCTGCTTTTGCTCACTTTATGTCAGAAACAGAAATTATGACAGATTAAAATATTCCCATAATTCATGAAACAACATGCCTTTACTAGAACTACCTGCTTTAATTTTTCATGCTTTTGCCCAGAAGTGCACACTGAGCAAGCCACAGCGAGTCTAAATTTCCTTCCTGACTAGCTGTGGTTAACTGGAAAATGAAAACTGTGTCAAATAATTTTTAATTACTTCTTAAGGTGGCCTAGCCATATTTCTTCTACGCAGTTTTTATACTGTTTCAGGTTATATAATTGTCTATCTTTATTAGATAACAAATAACGAGTTCTGCAAATGGTGCATCTGTACTCTCCAAACATCCTTTCTAAATAGTTAACTTAAGTCCTAGGCAAATCCTTTTGACATCCTGCTATTAATGTTACCTTATTCTGAAAGGAAAGCATTTGGAAGCTCTTTCCCTCTTTGCATCTTTTAACCAGATTACTTGCCATTTGAAAATGCTGTATAGGCATATCTCAAAAATTGCAAATAGTTGATCCTGCAGTAGAAAACAACTAAAAATACAGGTATTTTCATGTAGGGATTCTCACATCTGGTAATATGTAACGTTCCATTTATTAGCATCTATTTACACCCCTTTGAAGACCTTCTGTCCCCTTTCCAGGGGTCTATAAAGCTTAAAATCCTCAGAATCTTTACCTAAGACATTGTGTTGGCATATGAAAAGCCATGAACCACATTTCTAGCCAATATTGCTAGGAAACTAGAAGCATACCTCTCATTTCTTGATATTTATCTCTATTGCAAACACATGTAAAACAGATTTTGAACATAAATAAGAATTTCTTCAGCCTTTTAACTAGTCTTCACTCAATAGGGAATTTTCTAGTCTGCCAGCTAAATGAACATAAGAGCACTCACACGTGATTAAAAAAAAAATATATATAGAAAATGACACAATCCTAACACCCTAGAAGTAATGTTACTTGAAACTACAATTGCACGCACATGAAAGCGTATCTTCTACCCACTATAGAAACAAAGGTCAAAAAAAAAATCACATTTACTTTAATTGTTAATTGATCTGTAATTATCCGAAGATTTTTTTTTTCCCACTCAGGAAAACAAAAGGCAAGGAACACATCTTCTTGAAGAGTTTACAGCTGTTATACATGACAAATATACAAGTAGATGAAAAACAGACAGCGTTTTTACAAATTACTTCTACAATATTCCTAACTTTGTGTCTACTATAAATTGCGGCAGGTGAGATATAACAGAGGAGATGTCAAGTGTGGACTGTTGTGGTTTAACCCCAGCCAGCAACTAAGCACCACGCAGCCGCTCACTCACCTCCCCCCTCCACCCAGTGGGATGGGGGACAAAAGTTGGGAAAAGAAGTAAAACTCATGGGTTGAGGTAAGAACAGTTTAATAGAACAGAAAAGAAGAAACTAATAATGATAATGGTAACACTAATGAAATGACAAGAGTAATAATAAAAGGATTAGAATATACAAGTGATGCACAATGCAATTGCTCACCACCCGCCGATTGACACCCAGTTAGTCCCCAAGCAGTGATCCCCCCCCACTCCACTCCCCCAGTTTATATACTAGATGTGATGTCACATGGTATGGAATACCCTGTTGGCCAATTTGGGTCAGCTGCCCTGGCTGTGTTCCCTCCCAACTTCTCGTGCCCCTCCAGCCTTCTTGCTGGCTGGGCATGAGAAGCTGAAAAATCCTTGACTTTAGACTAAACATTACTTAGCAACAACTGAAAACATCAGTGTGTTATCAACATTCTTCTCATACCTAACTCAAAAACATAGCACTATACCAGCTACTAGGAAGACAATTAACTCTATCCCAGCTGAAACCAGGACATGGCGTTTGCTGTTTAACCACCTTATTTAGTCCAAGAAACTCCAAAGGATTAGTCAGAGCATTTAAGCAAAGAGTCTAATTTTCTCTATTGAGGGAAGTTAGGACTTTAACTTTAGTTATCTAGTTAGTTCCTTGTACTAGACTTCATGAATAATCGTCTCACACTAGGTTGTAAAACTCAGTTAACTGGAAACAAAACTCAAGAAGATTGAATGAATGATCATGAAATCTCACCTGTATTTTGTGCAGGTAGAGTTTTGATGTGAAGGATCTGGTGGGTTAAGTGTGATTCTTGGCGAGACCTGAGCTGATAGCAAAAATCCCGAAGCTAGGATAATGAGTGCTACAGCAGTACCTAAAAATATAGATAAAGAACAATGTGATACTTTTCTCCAGAGCACATGCAAATTCTCTACTGAACTGAACTATGCTTGGGAAAGCAAGTCACACAGCTTTTGCTAAGGAGTTGTGATGAAAGCTTAAGAAAAATACCCTTTGCTACATCCACATCTTGATTTAGGTTAGATGTTAAAAATCAAGTGCATCAGGTTTAATGTCCAGATATTAAATTAATAGGTTAAGACTTTTTTCTTTAATATGTGGAATTGAAGACTGCATGAATGAACAAATATATTCTTTTTGTGTTGAAAATAATGCAGTTAAGGTAAAATTTAATAGTGACTTCGAAATCACCATACTTCTTCCCACTCCCACACCCAGACTTGCAGGCTTTCCTGTAAAACAGGTAATACCATCAGCTTTTTCATTGACTCTACTTCCCTTTGTGAAATGAGAGAAATCTGACTTTTCATAAAAACACCACCAGAAAGCCCAACCACAATTTCTGATCTTGTTTCAAAGAGCACACATAACATCAGTTAGGAAGAGCTCCCTTCCACCTGTTTATTCCTGTCCCGCCAAACAAATTTTCTGTGCACGAGCTGGGCAAAATGATAAGAGGGATGATGGCAAAAAAGGTTCATACTTCATGCAACAGACCATTACTAGAATGTAATTCATAATCTTCCTACCTTATTTGTCACACACACACAATATGCTGTACCATTTTAATGAAAAGTGATATACTTCACTATTCATGATACAACTGCAACTATCCCAGACTCAGACTTACAAAACCTTTACATCCTGCTACTCAACAAGGCATCGAGTCCTGTTGTACAAAATACCCTGTATACCTATTTGTACACTCACTATTTATGTGGCATGTTTTATTTGAGAGGTCACATATAACATGTATGGCCTGATATAAAAATACAAAACTAGTAAAAATGTTATTTGTGAGTTACTAACGATCTAATAACATTAACGTTAACATACAAAAACAGACTCACAAACCACTGAAGCACATCCCAGTTGGAAGGCAGCATACATCTACAAGGGTGCAGTGATATAGCTTAAAAGATTGAGGGCAAATGAAGGACACTGTATTCAATTCCAAATACTCCTCATCATCCCTTTGCTCTGTATGTTAGAAGCACGTCAGTAATTTTCTCATACATACATCTGTGCAAACCTTTAGAAATGCCACTACATTAAAAACCTTAACATGTCACTCTGGTAATCTCTAAGAAATTACACATTATCTAGTTTTTTCGGGGGGAAGAGGGGGGGTGTATTTTTTTTTTGGTGGGTGGAGGGCAGAGGGGATGTTTTGGAAGATTCAGGGGTGAGTTTGATGGTGTTTTTGAAGAGAAAAGCAGGATTTTCCTAGCAGGCAAACCCACCAAGTACATGGAAAAACTTTTTCTGAGATATAAATAATACCTTAAGTACCAAGATCTGTGTAATAAAATTATTCATGAATGCATCTGTGCAGCAGCCGTGGCTAATAGGCATGAATATGCATGAACTGCAGATGATTGGACCACACGTTTACCTGAATGGAGGCAACAAAGACCTTAAACTCAATCACAAACTGTATGTGGAGAAAGCACCTAGCCACCATAAAATGTGACTTTGTTCTGCTATGGCTAGTAGGCACCCTAATAATCCCAGCCTTCTGGGCAGGCTGGATATTGCACTAGATTTACTGTACTTTCAAAATGCCATAAACCAGACAGCAAATATCTTTAGACAGGGCCTATAATCTTATTTATATTCATTCTAAATATGCTTTGTCTGTGTTTTAAGTTAACCAAATACACTAACACTCACTTCCAGTACTTCTGCAAATGTCTTATTTCTCTGGAAAAGTACTGAATATGTAAACTTGGCAAATGAAGTTTATTATATATTTTCATTCTGTGGGAAGTTTGTCTATGATGAACAAAAACATACAATTACTGTACATCTCTAGCCAAGGTGAAGAAAAAAAAAAAAGGAAACATCCTGAAGATATTTTAGATCCTCTCTGTTACAAAAAGAGATACAAACTGTCCAGTGCCCAAGTACCACCATGCTTTCAAACCGACAATTTCTGATGGGGAAAACACAAATAAAATGGATACTGCCCTTGTAAAAATTTCTGCATATTTCCCAATTAACAGCTTTGAACAAAGAAATTAACTGAAGAAAAAGAGCAAAGGAAAGATAAAGAAATGACACCAAGATATAAAATGAATGGGAAACTAGGAAGAATCAGTAACTGTAGTAAAGAGAACTAAAAAGGTGTGGGGTTTGGGGGTTTTTTGGGCAGAAGCAGTTTCCTGTAATTTTCCTAATGCTTCTGCATCTATCTGAAAGACTCAATTTTTACAAAGTTGCTAATATTTTAAAAATTATAAAGATACGTTAAATTAAATGTAAAATAGGTCTTTCCCAAATGTTTTCAGAAAGCAGAAAAAGTTGCATGAGTTTACAAAATTAAATTACAGTATGTTGGCTTTTAATCAAAATATTGTTACTTTTCTCTCTACTGATTATTCTTGTAGGTTATCATCTAACAAACATCAAATCAATTAATCTTTACCAAAAAAAACCCCCACATTCTTGCAGCAGCAGGCAAAGGTAGTAGTTTTGTCTTCATTTTATGTAATGGGAGACTGGGGCATACCTGGCTTCTCTGAAGACCAGAAAAGCAGCCAGTAATAACTCAGCATGAAAGTCAATGTCCTTACAAACACAAACCAAAGTAGAGCAGTAAAATATAAGTTTACCCCATGAGAAAACTCATCGTGGAAAACAAATCCATCAGCAGATTCAGTAATTATCATTTTATTAAACAGCCCTCTCGCTAAGGAAAACACGTCACATCCACCACTACCTAAATCAAAGTGTCAAACATTGCATAAAAAAAATCTAATTAGTACAGAGAGATGATACATGATTTCATTTCACTACTGTCATTATTTGCATTTTCCTTAAGGAGGGACCATATGATAAAGAACACAACAAGCAATGCAGCTGGGGCCAAGTGACGCTGCAGAAGTGACGCTGCAGACTGACAGGCAGCAACTGACCACAGGAGAAAGACTGTTTTTACCAAACAATTACTTTGTGTCCGAACATCATGAACAAATAACCCTTAACTGTATTATGCTCCTTTGTTAATTCTGTGTCTCGTTTCTATATCCTCCTCTGTTCTATGACTACTATGCTTTATAAGAGACATTTATGTCTACATTTCAAATGTATGACCTTTGAATATGTTAACCAGAGCCAAAGCAAAGAGTTCTGTGATTGTATGAAAAGTCCATGTGGGAATCACACCTAAACAGCTGGGTCCAGATAAGCAATAAACAACTGAGGGGCTGGCCAGACATATGAGGTTATTGGGGGCAAATAAATAAATAAATACTCCATTCCAATAGAGTATAAAGGAAAGGCAGCACCCAAGAACCAGAAGTACCAGTGCAGTGCCAGGAGAGATCCACGTTGCAGAAAGAGAAAACAGACAAGTACAATGGGGAAAAAAGGGTATTGAGCATGGGGAGTGGTACAGAACTTGGTCTTTCCCCTCTGGAAGACTTGGCACTGGCTGGAGGCACAGAAGAACTTATAGGGGAGATGTATTTTAACTGATCTGGAGCTAGACTGTGGTAAAAGTAAAGATTTGACATTTTTGTTTGACATGAGGAATGTGCTTTTCCAATCTCCTCTGTCATGACCACATTTCTGAACTTGGATCATGAAAAATGCTTCAGGTTTCATGACTCCAAATCAAAATGGTAACACATCAAATACACATTTATTATAACTTGGAATATCAAATTGCCTCCAAACTGCATGTTTTAATTTACAGATTTGGGTAAATGTGTATCAAACCAGACATGGCACTGTGCCGTCACTATTCTGCCTATATAAATGCATTCAAATACCGCAAGTGTAGATTAACGCCCATCCCTCGGAACTGCAGATGGCCAGCGACTTGGCAGGTGGTCCCCCACTCTGCTGTATTACATTAACTAGAAGTTTGGATCCCTGACAGCGACAACAGAACAAAATAGCGAGACATTAAACCTTCCCAGCTAAACACTTGTGAACATTTTTTCAAGAACAGGAGGCACTGTTTCTCTTTTCCAAACCTTGTTCTTGGAACCATCTGAAGATTTCAGACATTGAGCCAGAGGCAGGTATCAGTCACAGATCACTTCACCAGAATGAGCACATAAGTGGGAGCAAGCAGGGACTTACTGGGTAAATGGCAGGATGCGGCTGAGCACAGGCAAGACTCCTCGCTCTGCCTTTTCCTGCTTCCAAGAGGTGGCTACGTTATGAGTTATGGTGTTTGAAAATTTGGACAAAAGGTACAAATCCAGAATTCTGTCTTTTAGTATCTCATACAGGAGATGAATTAAAATTACATTAGTGTACGTAAGGTATTTACTGTATTGTATTTGAGATAACTATGCAAAGAACTGCATTACTTTTTAAAAAGTGCCACAATGGCTATATGATGCACTTTCTCCAGCAGTTCTTGGTAAGATATTCTGGATTCCAATTAATGAGCCAGAAATTACATATCACATATACATATGAGATTTAAAAACTAACCAGCTGTGGAGTTCCAAGCATCTGATTCCTTACACTGAAAAAAAAAAAAGCTAAATAAAAATATTGCCAAACGTGACTTGAAGGAAAAACTTCACCTGAAAAAAATAACATGCTAAACTTCTCTTTTTTAAATTAGCCTTTAGCTGTGGTACTATACTACTTGAAAAGCTGTATGATTTCAGGGGGAAGATGGGGTGAACACTGCTATTTTAAAGAGGACTACTTTGAAAATATTAGCTCTTAAAATTTTATTTTCATTTTATTAATAATTACAAGGACAACACAATACACTAATTAAACACTCACCTGTTAAGCTACCAAGTGTAAGTTTCCGGCGACCCATTCTCTCAACGAGCCAGACTCCCACAAGAGTAAAAATGAAGTTTATAAATGCTGTCAGTGCAGCCAGCCAGATTGCAAGCCTGTCGTCTTCAACTCCTGACATCTGCAAAATGGTAGCACTGTAGTACCTGCAAGCAGAGGGAGAGCCAAATATGAACACTGCTGATTTCAATTTGGCTCATGTTATAGTTTCTGATTTTAAGTCAAAATAGATCATCAAGTGTGACCTCCTGCATAATGCAGCCACAGACTGACACCCAATTACCCTGGTAAATCAGGCATAACCAAGGCATAACTTGCCCTTGACTAAAGTTTTGACTGGAGGACAGCAAGAGACAAATTGCCATTCTCTCGGCTGTTTATATTTTCAATGGTCAATCATATTCTGCTAGAAATGGCATTCACATTTTTAATTTAAATAAATCCTGCTTTCAGATCCAGCTGTTGGTTTATGCTCTATCTTTTTTCTGCCAAAACATGCGTGATTTTAGCGCTTGGTGTACTGCCTAGGGAAAGATAGCTCAAAAATCCAATACATTTTCAGTCCCATTAAAGGTCATACAGAACTAAGCTACGGCATCCAACATCTTGCAAGTGACACTCACAACCTCCTGGTTTTAGGTTTTGCAGTTTTATTTCACTGCCACTGAAGTGTCCAAAACCTTCTCTATCACGTTACTTTTGTCTTAACCAGAATATGGTTGCTGTGAAATGCCTTAGGACCACATCGCAGGGATGTTAATCTGCACCCAACAGGAACATTTGACAAAATTTTCTACTTCTCTCTAAAAGGAATCAACTGTTCCACACAAACAGTAACTCATAAATAAATCAACTGAGCAAAATCATAAAATAGAATCACAGAATAGAATCATAGACTCCTTTAGTTTGGAAAAGACCTTTAAGATCATTGAGTCCAACTATCAACCATGCCCACTAAACGATGTCATGAAGTGTCTTGTCTACATGCTTTTTGAATACCTCCAGGGATGACGACTCAACCACTTCCCTGGGCAGCCTGTTCCAATTCCTAACAACCCTTTCAGTAAAGAAATTTTTCCTAATATCCAATCTAAACCTCCCCTGCCACAACTTGAGGCCATTTCCTCTCGTCCCATCACTAGTTACTTGATAGAAGAGACCAGCACCCACCTCACTACAACCTCCTCTCAGGTAGCTGTAGAGAGTGGTAAGGTCTCCCCTCAGCCTCCTTTTCTCCAGGCTAAACAACCCCAGTTCCCTCAGCCACTCGTCATAAGACTTGTGCTCCAGGACCCTCACCAGCTTTGCTGCTCTTCTCTGGACAGGAAATGAAAGTGAAAAGGGAATAAAAAGGAAGCCTTCTACCATTGTTCACAGAGATAAAATGAACACAAATATTGTGCCTATGTTCTCAGGAAGAGCTAAATAGACCTTCAAGAAAACACGAGTAGTCTTGTTCATGCTGTAGAAACACTTTTCATCTTGTTCTATTAATTTGTGCTGACTGAAATACTGAATATTCAAGCCCTCAAATACCTAAGCAGCCTACAGGCTATCACATAGTAATAACCATAAAAATGTCAAAGCTCACTTTTTTTTTTTTTGTGGTCAAAGTGCAACTTGCTTTAAATGTCCCCTTGTTGTCTTAATGCCCAGTTGTGTTATCCCCAGAAATTTCAGTGGTCCACATTTTTCTATTCTAAGTATAAGACACTTTTTATTTCAAATCAATAATCCATGATGGACAATATGCTCAACTGACTACTTGCAGAAGTGCTTGAGCCGTTTAAGACACTACCAGCTATAAATGATTGCGCGTACGGCTGGATGTTATGGCCTCTCCTGTTGGATAAAACAAGGTATTTGGTATTTAGATCCTCCCAGCTCCCTTCCTCAGCTCCTCTTCCCCATCGGTACAGCCATTTGAGGCCATGCCTACACAACCAACTCTGGAGGTCCTCTCCTGCTGCACCATGAGTGAAACTCTGTTAGTACTGAGGACCTGGTATCTGCATACACATGCGTTTTGAGCCTGGCTCCGTGGTCTGCCAGCCCATTAGCAACTGCAATGCCTGATCCAGGCTCATTTTATCTGAAAGAGCCGCACAGTGTGAGATCCTGGCAAGGGTGCTAATCTTGGAGAGGTGAAGATTCATGAAGGATAGACATCATCTGAATTAAAATGCTAATGGTAATGCGTCCTCACTTCTTGAGGCTCTCTAAATTAAATTGCTAACTGCCTGTCAAAATGTGTATTATACAGCACTGTTCTAGTCACCAAAATCATCCAAACAGTCTCTGATCTCCCAACACACCTTTCTTTTTCTTCTTAAAGGTAGGAAAATAACAATAAATGTCAAGTCTTGGCCCGCTGACACCTACTCTGAAACTCCTATTTACTTCCACCAGCCAAAGCTTCAGGAGCCACGAACTCCACGCATCTAAATCTTCCCAAAATCCAATGCTACTGGGAAGTCAGAAATTGCCAGTTGTCAGCAGCAATGTATAGCATACTGATTCTATATGGTTAAAAAAGCAAAGAGTAAAGAATCACATAAAGGCACATAGATGTCTACTGCCTGATATATACAAACAGGCACCTCCTGCCCCTGACAGTCCTTCTGGTTGCTTATTGCACTCACTGGCTATATATTCCTAGCTAGAAGGTTACAGTTTATCCATAACTAAACAACATATATCATTTCTATGAAAAACAAACCAGGGAAATTTAGATTCTACAAATCCAAATGCCAAGCCTGGGTGCTAGGCAATGACGTTCATGTTTATTATGGCATAGTAATCTAATTTCAAAAATTCAAAAGAACACTTGCATAGATTATAACTACTAAATATATTTGCTTATGTTTACCTATTTTAGTATGCCCACTTTTTATACCAACCTGTGCAGCCCTAACTGCCTATTAATGTAACAAGATGACAGGTCTTTTTAATTTCTTCCTGACAAGGAAAAAAACTATGTGGTAGAAAAAGGTCAAGTTGTGATATTATACAACCACAGTGAATACCACAGCTCCTGCAGGGAATGCAATTTCAGTGTCAAAATTATGCAGTCCTAACTTATTTTCCGAAATGTAAAGAACATGACAAAAGCACATGTATATCCTTGAAATTTTTAAGCAAGTAATGTATCTTAGAAAGCAAATAAATACAGACAATTACAAAGCCACACAAATTAACTGAGTCAGATATATACAGAAAGATTTTAATATTGATAATTTCTGAGGATGTCAAAATTATAAAGTTTTTCCATCAAGAGTTGCTGTACATTAAAAAAAGAACTTGAAATATTTCCACATTCAAGAACCCTCAGACTAATCCTTAACTATATACTGAAAATGCAGTACTGGAAGAAATTAAGCACCCCCAAACACTTTCCTCCCTCTTCTTTAAAGAGTCAGTGTTTTTTAAAAGCAACGGCATTCAATGTTTAGATGCATCAGGGTTCCCATGTTAGCTCGTTCAGCCACAGAGATGCAGCCCACCATGCGAGGCTTTGCAGCTCTTGATCCAAAACCAATGCAATCCATCTGTTATATCAAGTCTACTCCAAGAAAATTTCTGTCTAAGGATGTCAGCCTTTTTGGACAGAACTTAGATTTATTCATTAATTTTACAAGAATTACAAGTAACTCAGAAGTACCTTTCAACATCTTGAAAACTTTTAAATTTTTGCTTTTAAGAAAACAAAAATACCTGGCACAGCTTTGCAAGGGTTTGTTAACATTTTCTAGCACAATACTTTGGAAATCACTGTCCAACTACTCAGTCCAAGAAAATCAGTCCCTAGAGATAATGAAAGCCTCTATCTTTTTGTGTCAACCCAACTGAAATAATGCAATGTGAAATGGCAAATAATGCACTAGCCAAGAAGCAAATGATTAAATATTGAAGAAAATCCAAAGTGGTGCATGCATGCAACTGTGCATGAACAAAGATCCTCTCCTTCTGCTCTATCAGTTTATTATATGTTACAATTATTGGACTAGACAAATGTATTCATCACAAAACATGCTCCACATTCAAAAAATTGTGTTTCATTTACACCTTCAACCTGTTTCTCTGCTCCTTTAAGAATTACTTAAAGCTTATTCCCATCAAGTTTGATGATTTCCAGCATGGGACGTGCATTAGATGTGTCCAGGCTGGGCTAGGTGTGCAGCATAACCCAGCCAAGGTACCAAGGGCACGGCAGCTTCCCTGGCCTCATGCAGCAGTGCCGTCACATCGAGGGAAGCCCGGTCACAACCTCCTCCTGCCTATAGCCCCAATTAGCTTGCCTCATGCTGCAAAGTGTAAGGCAAAGCATAGTTATTTTAAAAACAGAAATATGTTACAGCCTATATACACATGGAATACAAAGTCTTGTCCCCCAGCTGACTCTTAAAGTGGTGAAAGGTTCAGGTGAGAAGCAGCAAGTCCACATTTTCAGGTACGGATACATGCAATCTGGCCATGGTGCCATCTATCAAACTGGGCAGCTGCACTAGTATGAGACTATGCCAATGCCAATGGAGAAGCTGGACCATATAGACAGACGTGGTCTTGTAAAAAAGTCTGAGGGACTAATGCTAATTCAAATTTCACATGGTTTCGAACAAAAGCACCCCACTCAACTTACAATTCTTCTTATCTGTTTATTTCCCTCCTTTTGCAAACTATCCCACATCCCTGTAAATACAGTTGTAACATTCTCCAAGATAGCATGCTGTTCTGACACACACTTTGAATATATACATTACAACAACGAGAAAAACAGGTTAAGCCATCCTTCACATTTCACCTTTGGGTGATAAAAGATCACAGTGGTTCTACATCTTGCTAACTTGAACAGCAACACCTCAACAAATGGCATTGCCATGGTGTGGAATACAGAACCTCCACAGCGATACAACACTTGGCAGTGGCTGGCTTAGCTTGCCAGGTCCCACTCGCTGCAGGAGGAAGGGATGGAGAAAGATCCCATGCTCCTACATACAGGTCCTGAATCATTCCACCTACTCAAAGGCCTGACGTGAATTTGCACGATACACTTTTGCTGAGAACTGAAAATGAATTTGTATAATAGTACTATTGTTATTAAGTGTTTTTAATCCTGTAGACGTACACACCTTCCTCTCTAGTCTTTTGTTTGCAGCTTGAACACAACAATCTTATGTCTGGCATTTCTGAAGGTTCAGAGGTGCTGAAGAAACAAGAAGCACAAGCCAGGAAACTCCCAGTGGTATTACCACTGCTGGAAAGAGGCCAGGCACATCGAGTAACTGCAGTTTACTGAAAGATGGACTATATAAGCTTGAGAACACCTTCTAGAGCAAAGCAGGCTTGTAGACAGAGCAAGCTTGCATCTGCCTGTCCCACCCATTTACACCTATGTTATGAAAGGGATTTAATCAAGAAAGTTTAAGCTGACACTTTCACCACTAAGGGCCTGTAGAATTAGCATGGCTTTACCAATATGTTAAACTGCAGCAACTCATCTGTGTAGATAACTCATAGAAACAGCAGGAGAAAGCAAGAGCAGCATATGGGAAATTAGATGCCAAAGTACTGGAAATGAAAACAAGATAGGAAGAAGTTGATACATCTGGAAGGAGCCAAAGACAACAGATGCTCCAGAAGTGGAGGCTCTCCGACAGGAGGGATGCTATGGCCCTGCTAAGCACCATATGAAGCCTGGGGAAGGGAAACAGGCACATTGGCAAGGTGGTGTAGAAGCAGCAAAGTAAAAATATCCCTTCGTTAGACTTGTTTGAAATAGCAATATAGCAGCATATATTTGATGATATAATTGGAGTGCTGCATGATGTCGTTCAACTTCCCAGCTTCAATGTTCTGCACACCACAGCGGTAAGGGAGATGCAGCAGTTTCTACTCACAGATGTTGCATTCAGACCAACCACGGATACCAGTTTGGAGACCTGGGCAGTTATTGAAACTCTGCTGCTTCCCTGTCTACATCTTGAATCAGGTCTGCCTAATCTCTTACCTTGCTTTTTAAATACCCTGCTTGAGCAGGTAGGTTGGAGGAGATGACCTCCAGAGGTCCCTTCCAACCTCAACCAATCTGTGAAACACAAATTTGATAGCCTCCCTTCTAAACTCCTATAATATAAATTAGTAATATTAGTATCAACAGTAGCACTGATACTATGAAACATCTGAGCTCAGATCTACTTTTCAATGGGAATTGCCTTTGCCACACAAAACTTTGTTGATGCTGAATCTCCATTAGCTCTGGATAATGAAAACAGAAAGTCACAGCAAGGGTAAGAACTAACCTTATTTTTGACATTAGACATATAGTGAAGTTGATCACAAAAGCTGCAAAAATCCATTTCATCACTATGATTCAGCATCGGTCCCAGGACTATCATATTAGTCAGTTTACAGCCTTTAGATTTCTTAAAAAAATTGAAACATTAAAATACATCAACTGTTAAATTGAAAAAGGGAGTATCAAACAACCTCAACTGCCCTGTGAAAGCCCATATAGTGACAGACGGGGCAAACCTGTCCAGCCAAACTAGTTCTGTCAGGTATTGTATGATCCCCTCAGAATCTCTGCTCTCCTCTGATCCAACTTGATTGTAAACTTTTTAGTCATCTTTTCACTTACTTAACTTTCGAAACTTATGCAGACAGCCTCTTGCTTGAAATCACATGAGTTGATTGCTTTCCCCTTTAGCATGTATACCACCTTCCTTCAATTCGTATTTTGAAAACGTACCTCATGACCTATACTTGTGCCCTACTGCAGACTGGCAGCACGTACACCAACACGATTAGCTTGTCTCAAGGTTCTGCTCTGCACAAGACTGTTTCAATGCCAGTCCCTCTTGCAGGACATTCTGCTGTTCTCTAAAATAGTAACAGTTACTGTGTTTCAAAAATATTAGTAAACCTGGTTCCATCTTCTGCATTTAAAAGTCACAGAGAATGTGAACAATGATATTTACACAAAAAATTTGTCTATATAAATATATATGACTCCACGCACAATTATATACATATATACACACACAAACTTTGTGGCTAATATCATCCTGTTAAATGCAATGCATCTTGTTCTACTTCACGTGATGAACTGCATCAGCAGGGCAGCAGGGGACATTTTGTCATATCTACTGTTGTCTTCCAAAAGATACTTAACAATAAATTTAATCAATTATAAGACATCACTGTTCACGTCAGTGGCATCTCTCATGGCAAAGATGAGATGTGCCTGTGTGACAATGTACAAACAAAAAGTCTTTTATCATCTCTCCGTTGGATGTCAGTAAGACCCTTCCAGCTCATTAGTTCCTAAGGCAACTGGACTTCAGCTATAAAACAGAACTACTGGATATAAGTACCTTTATTTTCAGGTTAAGAAGGCAAAATACCTAAGGACTAGATTCTGAAATCTTACTGAAGCCTGCCAATTTATAATAGACTCTGCTGCTTTATAGGACTCCAATTGAAGAGCAACAGTTGAATATTCTTTCCCATACTTCGACTTTTGAAGTCCTGAGAAGCTTTCTAATGAAAAGGCTCCTGTATCATCTCCAAGTCTACACTGGATTTTTCAAAATGAGTGCCTGGAAGGCAACCTGGGGGACTGCCACTGTACACTTACCTACTGTAATTATGCCTTCAAATTCCCCATTTAGCAGAAATGATGTGTTGTGTTATAAATGTTTTCAGCACAGAGTGAAATGACAGTGAATGCCATTTATTAAAATCAGTACGTTTTGATAATAAAAAACCTCATCATTTGGTACTGTTTGACAGATAACTCTATACACCCAATATGTTCTCTGATTCACCACACACTATCCACATGCAAGGCACAGGAAAGGGGTTTAAGGATTACCATTTAATTATGTTAAGAAAACGTAGGATTTTTTTTTTTAGTGTCCAAAGAGACTAAATTCTTTAGCTATTAAGCAAAGTGAGTGTACCAGTGTTTGACAGGGATTAAAAATAGCTTTAGAGGCTTAAGATCACCAAGATACACAAAGGAATCCACTTCCCTAATTTAATAGGATACTGTCACACAGCTATTGGGTCATTTGAAAATACTGTTGCAGTATCTGCTGTGAGATTGGAGAATTTTTTTTTTTTTTTTTTTTATTCACACTGCGTGAGGTACATCTTTACACACAGTCAGGGTGCTTTTCACGCTCAGTTGTTTCACCCATTTATGTGGGTCCTCCACAGGTCTCACCTGAAACTATGGGGGAGGGAAACTGTTTTCTTCTTCATAAAAGAAAAATGGTAAAATACAAGGAGAACTTAGAACTATTATTTAAAAGGAAAAAAAAAAAAAAAAAGAACAGGCAGAAAAATAATACCAAACTCCTACATAAGTCTGTAACAGAACGTGCACTGTAAATTCGAGGACAGAACCTTGTAGTTAAATCCACTGAAGAAGTAGGTTGAATTTAACTGGAGAGTTAAACTGAAGAGTAACGGGCAGAGCTGGAAATTAAATGAGAGCACTGCGAAGAAGAGTCTTGACCATCTTCCTCCTCTTCCCAAAACAGAGATGCAGTTTCCAGCACAGAACAGAGGCTGGAGTCCATAACACCTATATGCTTAGCACTGCAACAAAAGCAAAGTAATGTCAACTTTTTCACCTTGTCTTCAGTGTCTTCACTCAATATATAAGTGCCTAACTCTTCAACAGAACCTTTAAGAAAGAAAATCACCACCATCATGCCTATTTTATAAATAGAGACCACTGAGGCTTTTGGGAAGGGGAGGAAGATGGATGACTATTTGCAGTTATCCACCAGAACTACCTGCAGCAGAATAATGACACTCCAGAGTCTCATTGTAGATAAGTGCTCTTGACAAATTAGTAAGTATAAAAGCAGGGAAAGAAAATCCCCCAGGTGTTTCACAAAATATACCTTGTTCAATTATTCATTTATTCTGACAACTTCAGATTAATTCAAACTATGTTTAAGATTCCAGTGTATTCTAGTGCTGGAAAGCACTAATGCCTGCCATAAGCTGTCTGGGATCCCCAAAGCCCAAATCAGTCATCATTAAGATCAATAGGCTTGCTAAATGTATGTAGCATGGGAAAAAAAAAAAAAAAAAAAAAAAAAAAAGAAAGAAAGAAAGAAAGAAATCAAGCTAGCCCCTTTGTTTAAGCCATGGCCAGCAGCAAACAAAAGACCTATATACATAGTGGAAAAAGAAAAAAAAAAAAACACGTTTTCTTTTGAATCTAGTTCATGGATGCTTAGAGAGAGCAAGCTTCTATGCCAAATATTTATTTATCTTTTGGAAAAAAATCATAGAATCATGGAATGGTTTGGGTTGGAAGGGACCTTACAGATCATCTAGTTCCAACCCCCCTGCCATGGGCAGGGACACCTTCCACTAGACCAGGTTGCTCAAAGCCCCATCCAACCTGGCCTCGAACACTTCCAGGGATGGGGCATCCACAACCTCTCTGGGCAACCTGTTCCAGTGCCTCACCACCCTCACAGTAAAGAACTTCATCGTTATATCTAACCTAAATCCACCCTCTTTCAGTTTAAAGCCATTACCCCTTCTCCTATCACTACAAACCCTTGTAAAAAGTCCCCCTCTGGCTTTCTTGTAAGCCCCCTTTAGGTACTGGAAGGCTGCTAGAAGGTCTCCCTGGAGCCTTCTCTTCTGCAGGCTGAACAACCCCAACTCTCTTAGCCTGCCTTCACAGGGGAGGTACTCCAGCCCTCTGATCATCTTCGTGGCCCTCCTGTGGACTCGCTCCAACAGGCCCATGTACTTATGTTCATGCCCCAGAGCTGAACGTAGTACTCCAGGTGGGGTCTCACGAGAGCAGAGTAGAGGGCAGAATTACCTCCCTCGACCTGCTGGTCATGCTTCTTTTGATGAAGCCCAGGTTATGTTGGCTTTCTAGGCTGCAAACGCACATTGCCGTGCATGCTACTTCTAATTTTTGCTTATGAATAACAAAAAGATAACATCCCAATTTAACCCCCACCTTTTCATCCATGGTTTAGTATCTGAATGGAACCATGCTAAATGTCCCAAACTTTCCTTCCAGGCAGGCAGAAGGAAAATCATCTGTTAATAAATGAACTATAAAGCATTTTAAAAAAAGTAATTTCAGCATTCCTCACAGGATCTAATCTTTTGGTCATTTTTCAGTTAAGAAAAAAAAGAGGATTTTTTTCATGCACAGCAAGGCAAAGTGTTATTCAGTTTGCACAGCGCTTTTTTTCAGATAGTACATCTTCAAAATATTGCACCTCTAGTTCTTTTATTCACCCCAGCAGGGTCAGATTCCCCACATACGCTCCGTGGAGCCTTATAGAGGACAGCTTCGAGTAACTCTGTTGGTGGAGTTTCCTCTGGAAACCATTTCACATTTTATTAAACAGCACCGAAAAAACTGCCTAAAGGTACGATACTGTCACCTACCACTGGAGTATCTGAGCTTTGTTTACATTTTTCCTAATTATAAATATATGACAAATATGTAGGTGTTTAGAATAATAATTTCAATATATACAAACGGGAACTCATACAAATGTCTGTTTAAAAATAGTCCCTTCCATGGCTGAGATATGACTCAATCCTGAAAGCATTAGTCCCACCATTCCCCTTTGCAACAAATTAACAAATTCATTAATATACATACATGTATCTTGTAGAAAGACATAAGCATTGCACAGCTACTTGGGACAATGCAGCTAGTTCAGAGGGGAGGGGTAGGAGGGGTATTAGATAGGACTAATAGCTCACAAATGGTATCTCTAACATTTTCTGCCAATTCTTCAAAGACCATGGTACTGTATACACCAGAGATGGTACTGCATCCACACAGAGAAGACAGGTTGTATGTACTTATAAGCTATAGAATACATATTAAAGAAATGAATCTTACTGCCACAAAGCTACAAAGTCCTAATTTGGCCTTTGATGGTGTAATGAAACGTGACACAATCTTTACAGATGTGACCACATTACTGCCCATTTACTCTCCTACTGTTCCTGATTTCTGCTCACTTATCCCCATGGCGGTCTAAGCTCCTATGTTCAGACCAGCTCTTGCCCCTTTTCCTCCCTCCCAGAAGTTCTGTCAGGCTCCTGCTCTCTATCATCCTAGCATTTCACTCCTTGCACAGAGTAGATTATTTCTGGTATCTCCTAATTTCTGAATGCTTCATCTTGCACCCCTGCTATTCACTTAACAACTTTTTTAGAAAGTAATTTAAAAAACAAACAACATTCCCCAACCCAACCAAAAAAAAACCTCAACCCCCTCCTTCACTCCTCCAATTCTTGTATATTTGAGTAAGGGGTATCTCATGAAAGCTAAGCACAAGAGATTAAATTTCAAAAGAAAAATACTTCCTTTTATGAAACCACACCTTCTTTTTTTAAATGAGTAAGTTCACTTACAGACAACATAACATTATGAAACTAGAAGTTTGCAGAGTTTTAAATGTTCATGCAAAACCGGAAACAAGATCTTTGTAAATCTCCCAAATCTGTAACTATCTTACTAAAGACTCAGTCTTCCATATACAGAACTTTATTTCCGTATTGAAATTATACAAACGATCATGAAATTACACAAATGATCCAAATAATTTGTCTATGGCATATAAAAACTAGTTAATATTCCAGTGACAGTACAAGTATTAATTCATATGTGAAATCTGATTAATATTCTATCCTTTTCAATTTTAATTAGAAGATGTTGCATTAATAATGCTTATCTTGCACATCTTAGCATTTTTAGAGCTCAACCCATGAGAATGATTGCAATGAATTCTTGCTAAGAAACCACGAAATTGGTCTAAAATAATGAATAAGTCATTGTAGTATCTTCTGATCACCAAGAAAAACTTAACAGAGACATAATAAAGCCTTTGTGGCTATCAAGCTATATATTTATTTATTTTAAGATACTGATTGACCTTCTAATACAGATTTCCTAAGAACTTTTAAATCAGTCTTGCCTATTTTGTAGCAATCAATCATTAATTGCTGTATCAAGCCTCCTTTCTTAGGTTGCTGAACTGCACACTAGTGTCAATTTTAAAACCAGGGAAGCCCACAACTGCCCTTCAGCTTCCTTCCTACTTGTCCCAATGTCATAATTATCAAAGCCAAGTGGCCAGAGACAACGCTGCTGTTAAGAATAGAGCAGCTAGACAGCTCAAAAACAACAGAAGGTCCTCTACTGTCTTAAAGGCTTTCGGTTTCTTTGGATCAGGTTTCAAATACTTGAACACAATATCCTGGTCCCTCCAGAAAAACAAATGTCAGTCCAGACAACGGGCTGCACTTCTGGAAAGGTAAGAGGATGCACAGAGGAAAAAACTAATTTAACCAGAACTTGGGCCACGGAGACAACTGACTGTCAAGGGATTCCAGCAATAAAAAGAAAATAGTAAAAGATATAACCAATAGCAGAATATATTGCCAGGGACTTAGGGTTGGACAAAGGATGGCAGAAATGAGAAAGTCAACAGTTAACAACTTGGTGAGGAAAAACTCATCTGCAAGGTAAGTGAGGTTGACAAAGGCGCTGGCACATGGTGCAGGATAACAGTGCCCAAGCACACAGCAACGCAGCCAGTGCTGTGCCACAGAAACCTCTAGCATTGCTATATTGTCTCTTACAGCACCACACAAAGGAAAAAAAAAAAAAAAATCTGTTGGCATCAATCCCACAGTCATTCAGGGAAAACTCCATGATGAGCAATGAGGAATAACAGCGTGCATATGAGTACACCATAGCTGCAGTCACTACTGGGCACAATGCCCTTACTATTAACAACTTTAAGCATATGTCCTATGTGAGAAAAAAAATAGTTCTGGGAAATAACTGGCACAAAGGTCTTCTCCCTGGGCTCAAATGCACAGATGCACCCATATTATCAACAGTCATTTCAGGACTGTTTAAAAAACAAACCTAAAAGAGTAATTCTGCAGTGACACCATCTGATCTCATTATTTGTGGTAGCAGATGAGATCCTTCTTTGGAGTACTGGTTTTGGCAAAAATATACTAAGTCAACAACCTCAACTGACCATTCTAAATCTGCATTCAGAAATTTCTATTTTCAGATGTTTCTGGCACCAAACACCAAGAAATGGCAACTGTTCAGTGTCTTTCAAATTAATGTCACTCACTTGTGGTGCTTTAATTGAAATTCTTAAATTCAATCTCAGGTTTTAATATTCATACAATCAGATACTACCCTTGCAATAAATTTCAGACATACACTGCACATAGACTAGATCTTGACAGACCTGCATTTTCTCCTTCCTTAGAAAACAAAATTAATTGCACCGCAAACTTAAATGCGTGCAGTGTGAATATTAATTTGGCAGTGTCTGCTTCTATTACATACAGTCTTTTCTGTTGTCATTCATCCCATCTGTTCCAGAAGAGAAAGGAAAAAATCATGGCAGACCCAAAAAATTCCTTGGAGCAGTATCACCAACGTACACAGATTTTTTTCCTTTCATGTTCAGGATGGGTAAAACCATAGAATTAATGCTAACAAAGCATATAAAGGCTTTGATTTCTCATGTTTGAATGATTAATCTACCTGAATGCAGCATCTAGCTGCTGCTTTTGAAATTTCGTCTTCACTTTCAACAGTAAAAATTGCCTGAACAGCCTAGTTCTTTGCCTCTCACTTACTACAAAGTAATCTGCAAGTACCCCAAGTACGCATTTCTGCTTTTCTGCCAATAAACAAACAACAAAGCATCAGCCTCAAATTCTGATGCTCTAACCTGAGATTCTCAAGGTAGACTTCCTCCTACCCACATTGTTTCGCTCTGTGCCCTGAATATGCTTTGTGGAGATGCTCTGCTTACAGCAGAGGTGAGAACAACTGGACTCTAACTCCCAGTCCAAAAAGTTTAACACAAAAATGTAACATCATCAGCCAGAAAGACCCAGAACAAGTTTTTAGTACCAAATCTAGAAATCACTTGCACAAGCTGAGCTCCTTTCAACATGTGTACCTCACCTGGTGCGCTGGGTGCCCGAATAGCCAAGCCTTACTGCACCTTAAAGTGACTCTTCTGAATTCTTTCGAGAAACACCTACTCTAGGTTAGACACCTCACTCTAGAAGGAGATTCACGGCTGAAAATGCAAGAAGAGGCAGGTATCACCCTGCTCTAGGGGGAGCTATTTCTCCCCCTACCACTTCCTACAGCATGGCTTGCTGGTTCTCTGGTCAAGCCACTGAGCTTTGTGAATCCCCTTCACAGACACCTCAGTCCACTCCTGTTCTATGTGAAGACCTCAGGAATTTTACCTGAGGAAACTAAATTTACTCACTCCTCCATGGATTTAGCTCTTAACTTTGTACTTTCATAATTGTTATGTGGGTGCAGCTGTGTTTTGCCACTCCTGTGAAGTTTCTGCACCAGTTGCCATTCATAACTGCTAAGTAGAATTATCATTACTCTTTGGATGCAATGCGAAAGTTACAGCACCTACGAAACAGACCTCTAGCAGAGGACTCCAATATGTTTCTAATGTACTGTGAAAAATAAAACTGTACTTAGAAAAGCACTGAATGGCTATTTTGGGAATGTATGTTTCAACATAGCCTGCGCAATGAAAGCAAAGCAATGTGTTGTGAATGTGCTACCTATTTAAAAGGACAAACACATTGCTCTTTTCTTCAATATGAAATGTAGCAATTAAGCACCCCATCAGAATTATTAGAGCTATATAAAGCACTGTGAAAACTAATGTAATAAAGAATTAAAGGCTAACATAATAAAGAGTTAGATTCTCTACAGTGCAGAACAGTAGTCTTTTAATCTATGAACCATATGCTAGGCAATAGATTTGTTCGATAATCTCTAGAGTGTGTTATACACTGTATATTTCTATTTGACAGGGAAATTCTGTTCTAAATTTATATAGACAACTTTTAAAATGTTCTTATATATGACAACCACATAGGAGAGAACTCACTGTTTATACCATGTATACAGTTCAGTATTAAGTGTGCATGCCACCATTTACTGCTATATGTTGTCTATAATATTTACATATAGTTTGAATTTAAAATTCAGTGAAGCTGCTAGAAAATACATATAAAACAAAGTTTAAGGTAAAATTGCATGAAAATTTCTAACACAATGTCAATAAATAGCTGAAAAGATTTATGCTAGATATTTTTAAGAGTCCGTTTTGAAAATACATTTTAACTTCTCTCTGAAATAATCACCATTACTCGTGAACACCTAGTAGAGGATAGATACAAAATGGTCTTTGTGTTTAAGTGCTTCAAGCAAATACTTTCCATATCCACTGTCTGTTTTCCTGTGTTGCCTCTGGGTAAAGATCCCTTTCATGTTTATCATTTCCTTGTTGCAACTAATTAAGCTGCCAAGTTTTAAATCCCTGGCAGTTTATACTATTCCAACCAATTATTCTATGTGCAAGGACAGCTTCACTACGTACAATTTATGTTCTCTGTCCTTCAGAGTTCATCATGTGAACTCAAGGCCAAGAACAAAAATGCAAATTTTTATCCCAGTTCTGTGACTTTAACCTTGTAGATGTCATCTCATTCCTTCGTATTTGTTCCTCCTCTGCATAAGATTTTAAATCTCTCTTCCACACTTCTCATGAGAAGATCTGTATGTGGATAATACTTGAAAACAACTGGAAAAGAGTAAGGAAAAAAAGGTAGGTGTTGATCAGTTCTCCTAGTGCTCACCAGAAGTATGCTGTGGAGGTCTGTGTTAGAGCTTAGCAATATACTGAACAGCACCAGTGATCTTGAAAAGGGCGAGGTGAAGACTGAGGTTGTTTTTCAGGGCAATGAAAATGAAATCTGGATCTTTCTCTTAAATTGATAAGAAGCTAAAATTGTCTTTCACTACCTTTCAGACTCCAGTAAGAGAGTACTGTCAAGATCACCTTCCCCTCCATAGGAGGAGCCGCCTCTTCAAAGAATGACTGGAGGGACTGGCTCTGTTTTGAAGATAACATGCAACAAACCTCAACAAAACTTTAACACTGATGTGCTCAAGAGACAACTACTTGAAAAACACTTCAAAAAGCTACACTAGTAACATCAGCACTAAGCCCTGCACTTGGCAAAGGCTCATCACAAAAGCAAAGTGAAGAAAAACTAAGGTATTCTTTTTTAATTAAAGAAGTGGAGAAAAGATATGAGGAAGAATAATTACATTTCTTTAATAGTGTATTAATTCCACAATTTAATGAAAAAATAATCTAATCATAACCTCAATACAGAATCTATTTTCTATACATCAATTACTATCTTACTGCAAATCAGTTTAACGCACCAAACAGTAACATTTTCAGTTATACAATTCTCACCCAGTTACAGAACAAAGGGTCTCAGTGGGATTTAAGCAGAATATGCTGCTGTAAGAAAGATTTATTACACATACCACAGTATGACAACAGGGCTCTGGAATTTCCCTGTTACTTCTGCTCCACCATATATTTACAACAATAACAAGATTTAACAGCGATGAAAATAAAAACTTTAAAATGCAGGTAGCCTTCTACATATTATTGTAGGAAGTTACCCTCTTTGAGCTCTAACATCATTTTAAAACATGAAAGATCTGATTTCTAGTAGTACCAA
>VYZV01034368.1:851-19842 GCA_013401275.1 Pandion haliaetus
ACTTCCTCTTTGTTAGGATGCATTGCTCCTGAGCTTGGAGGAGGTGATCCCTGAACATTAACCAGCTTTCTTGGGCCCCTCCAGGGCTTTATCCCATGGTACTCTACCAAGCAGATCCCTGAAGAGACCAAAGTCTGCTCTCCTAAGTCCAGAGTAGTGAGCTTGCTGTGCACCTTCCTTGCTGCGCTAACGATCTCGAACTCCACCATTTCATGGTCACTGCAGCCAAGGCTGCTCTTGAGTTTTGCATTCCCCACCAGCCCCTCCTTGTTGGTGAGAACAAGGTCCAGCATAGCACCTCTCCTCATTGGCTCCTCCATCACTTGGAGTAGGTTGTCATCAACCTCCTGGATTGCTTATGCCCTGCTGTGTTGTCCCTCCAACAGATATCGCAGTGGTTGAAGTCCCCCATGAGGACCAGGACTTGTGAACATGAGGCTGCTCCTATATGTCTATAGAGGGCCTCATCCGCTCAGTCTTCCTGGTTAGGTGGCCTGTAGCAGACACTCACTATAATGTCACCTGTCCCTGCCTTCCCTTTAATCCTGACCCATAGGCTCTTGGTCAGCTCCTCATCCATATCCAGGCAGAGCTCCATGTACTCCAGCTGGTCACTGACATAGAGTGTGACACCCCCTCCTTGTCTCCCCTGCCTGGCTTTCCTAAAGAGCCTGTATCCTTCCATTCCAACACTCCAGTCATAGGAGCCATTCCACCTTAACTAGGGAGAAATCACTGTGCTGATAATAACCGCCTATCTTGGCAACAGACTTTCAAAGAGTACCATACTATGTAATTCCTCACATTAGTCTTTAGGAAATATGGCAGTGTCACAATAGATGGTTTAAGGCCTCTTAGAGAGGACTAAAATAGCGCATCAGTATTCCTTTCACAGAATTTACAGTTGAGATGTCAGCCTCCAAACTCCATGAGTAAATGAGGGCAATTGTACCAGGAAACCTTTTTGCTACCACCCCTAGAAAGAGAGTTACCACACCAATGCTAGGGACACTGAAGGAGAGATGTGAGGCTACAATAATATTGACATGTATTTTCAAAAACAGTTGGTGATACAGTGTGATGATTCTACTCTTCCTCAGTGTTTTGGGTTTGTGTGGCAGGGTTTTGGTAGCAAGGGAGGGGGCTGCAGGGGTGGCTCCTGTGAGAAGCTGCTAGAAGCTCCCCCGGCTCCAAGTCGGACCCACCACTGGCCCAGGCCGAGCCCATCGGTGACGGTGGTAGCGCCTCTGGGAGAACAGATTTAAGAAGGGGAACCTGCAGTGGGGGAGGAGATTGGAATGTGAGAGAAACCCCTCTGCAGATACCGAGGTCAGTGAAGAGAAGAAGGAGGGGGAGGAGGTGCGCCAGAGGAGGCTGATACCCCTGAAGCCGATGGTGAGATGGCAGGCTGTCCCCCTGCAGTCCATGGAGGTGAGTGGGGGTGCAGATGCCCACCTGCAGCCCATGCTGCCCATGCTGGAGCAGGGGGATGCCCCTGAAGATGGCCGTGACTCCATGGGAAAGATCGGCCCACGGAAAGGACCCATGCTAGGGAAGTTTGTGAGGAAGTGCAGCTCGCGGAAAGGACTCCCATTGGAGAAATTTGTGAAGGACTGTCTCCCATGGGAGGGACCCCACGCTGGAGCAGGGGACAAGTGAGGAGTCCTCCCCCCGAGGAGGAAGGAGTGGCAGAGACAAGGTGTGGTGAAGAGACCCCAACCCCCATTCCTCATCCCCCTGCGCCGCTGAGGGGGGAGGAGGGAGAGAAAATCGGGAGTGGAGTTGAGCCAGGAAGGAGGGAGGGGTGGGGGGAAGGTGTTTTAAGATTTGTTTTTACTTCTCAGTATCCTTGTTTTGATTTGATTTTTAGTAAATTAACTGGATTTTGTTTCTTCCCCAAGTTGAGCCCATCTTTTGCCCATGACCATAAGTGGTGAGTGATCCCTCCCAGTCCTTATCTCAACCCATGAGCCTGCCGTTATATTTTCTCTTCCTCATCGTACTGGGGCTGGGGTGGGGGTGGGGGGCAGGGGAAGGAGTGAGCAAGAAGCTTCATGGTGCTTTGTTACCGTCTGGGCTTACACCGCAACACTTAGTCACAGACCTCTAATCACCGCCACAAATGTCCCTTTCAATGCAATATATCAAAGCTATTGACCATTTGAACAAAGGACATCATTCTGTCAACGCTTCCTTACTGAGGCAATTTCTAAAGCAACATTACTGTCTTTTGATTATTTGCTTTATTAAAAAGACAAAGGAAGCATACATGGAGACTTCTAGGCTGCAATTTAAATGCAGCATCAAATCAGAAGGAATATAGCTTGCCTCTTAGCAGCTGCTAGATGGATCCTGGTCCATCAGGGCCTCGAACATGGCCCTTTGGAGCATAATGCAATGGGCCTGAAGGCTTTGTGGACGCAACCTCAGTTTCACACATACAAGGGTGCCCATGCAGGGTAACATTTTGGATTACACCTTTTACTGTGATAGAATGGAAAGGTGCATCTCCTCACTGCCAGTCACTGCTCATGTGATTTTGTCAAACCATAAAATATCAATACTAAATACTTTAAGAAACCCACATAGCTTTCTAATAGTATTTTCAAATCTCAGGATGGAAGTAGCATGTGTTTTAACTACCAGGAAGAAGTCCAAAAATCCAATTTCTACATGCTGATTTGAGTGTGATGGTATTTGTAGTTTCTGTCCTCAACTGGGAATATCACTTTATTACATGATATCTTACCATCATCCTTGTCAGGTACAATAGTAATTCGAGTGCTTGGGAATTCTGCACCAATTCTTCCACCCATCGGCATGCTCAGCAAAATATCAAAGGTCTCAGCCTCTTCATACAAGGAATCATCTATGACAACGATCCGACACATTTTTTCTCGTTCGTCTTTGTCAAAATGTAGAATGCTGTTGTGATCCTCAGGCCTGGATATGTAGTCAGAGTAAGAAAGTACAGAGGTTGGGGCAGTGCCAGATGCTGTTCCTGTGGCATAAAAGGAAAAAAGTCACTATACATACCCTGGTGTTATGGGTTTGTGTGGCGCGGTTTTCCTTGGTGGCAGGGGAGGGGGGCTGCAGAGGCGGCCCCTTTAAGAAGTTGCTGGAAGAAGTCGCTGCCCCAAAATGTCGGACCCGCGCGCCAAAATGTCGGACCAGCCTCTAGGCGGGGAGTGACGGTGGTAGCGCCTCTGGGAAAACATATTTAAGAAGGGGAACTGGTAGTGTGGGGGTTGGGAAACCTGAGAGGAACATTGCTGACGACACTGGAATCATGGAAGTGGAGGGGGAGGAGGAGGTGCCTGAGGAGGCTGATGGCCCTGCAGCCCAGGGGGGTGAACGGTGGAGCGGAGGCTCCCGAAGGTGTCCGTAACCCCATGGTAAAAACCGCGCTGAAGCAGTGTGAGACGGGAGAGCAGCCCGCGGAAAGGACCCGCGCCAGGGGAGTTCGGGAAGAACTGAAGCCCGCGGAAAGGACCCGCGCCAGGGAAGTTTGTGAGGAACTGCAGCCCGCGGAAAGGAACCACGTTGGAGCAGGGAACGAGAGAGGAATCTTCCCCCTGAGGAAAGAAGCGGCAACGACGATGTGTGGCGAGCTGACTCAACCCCCATCCCCTGTTCCCCTGCACCGCCGGGGGGAGGAGGTAGAAATCATCGGGAGTGGAGCTGAGCCGGGAAGGCGGGAGGGGTGGGGGGAGGTTGTTCTGATGTTTGGTTTCCCTTCCCAATACCCTTGTGTTTTGTTTTCTGTTTTGATTTGTAGTAAATTAAATTGATTTTGTTTCTTCCCCAAGTTGAGCCTGTCTTTTGCCCGTGACCATAAGCGGGGAGTGATCCCTCCCAGTCCTTGTCTCGACCCACAAGCCTGCCTTTGTATTTTCTCCTCATCCCAACGTGGCCAGGCGAGGGGGTGGGGGGTGAGTGAGCGGCTTCGTGGTGCTTTGTTACCGACTGAGCTGAGCTGAAACCACGACACATGGTTATAATGATCCCGTCACAAGAGTTGAATTTTATTTTCATTATCTTTTAATTTCAATTTACTTTTAGGTGATAAGATGAGCTGAAACCTCCAATCAGGCTATGTTTATGAGGCCCCTGGACAAACTTCTGTATATGATGCAATGCAAGCACATGGCTCCTCAAATTCATCTGCAGTTTTTCAGTCAGAAGGAATATTGTAGTCTATCACAAGAGACACAAACTGACAAAGGAGACTCAGGGAGGATTATCAGTTAACTCCCTTAGTATGTTTTACCCATTGAAGATAATGGTGGACCAGAAATTAACTATAACAGAGAGAATTTGATGAAAACAATTTATTTTGATTCCAGATCGCCTCACCAAAAATGTTGCTTCATCTCTCCAGGTGAAAAATAATAATAAAAGTACAGGTGCAGAGACTCCATGCTCTGCATGGTTATAATTAATAGGAGATTGAAAGATAGAGGAAGGAGAAGCATGGCAATTAAGCAATATTATTTTATACCAATGTTTTCAAGATACAAACAAGTAAAGGATATCTTGGGCAATCACTGCAGTGCTTTCAGTTCTCATCACTTTCAGATATATGGGGCTGCATATAAAAATCTTGCTAAAAGATAAAGAACACAGATTCTCTTCACCTCCTAACAAATGGCAGAAATTTGGAACATGAGAATTTTTCAGCTGTATTCAATAATACTCTAAGACAGATTGCAAAGATGAATATTTTTCCAGTTGAGACTGAAAATATTTAGATGAAAAAGTAATTAACAGAGTTATAAACAATTTTATTATGCAATAATGCAATAGATGGAACAATTATTTTTGCTTTTCTGTCTCTTTTCCATTTTTGCCTTTTTTTTACTGTAGTAGATTCCGTTACCTTGTTGTGTGTAGCAGATAACCATCAGTTCCTGGCTCACATCTCCACTTCTTCTGACTGGAATAAAAAATTCACCAACATCTTCTTCAATAGTATAGGCGGACTGAGGAATAAAGACAGTTGATTCTGCAAAGAACAGAGACATTTGTTTATGTAGATTTATGGCCTCATAAAGTCACCTGTAAAATAGCTAGGAGCATTTTAGCATATCCTAAAGTAAAACAAATAACTTGTATTTATCAGCAATGGCATTAGATTTTAAGAAAATCTTGGAGGGTGAGAGAAGTAGAGTTTCTTAGTCTTTCAGAAATGGAAAAGAAAATCAGATCATTAGGTCTGAATTCACAAATCCTTACTGAGTAGTCTCTAATGTGACTAATTTACTTATCTAGGGTTAATGTGAAAGACAGTATTTGGAGGATTTGTCCACAATGTCTATATTTTTATTATTTCCATGGTACTTTATTATTAACTGTTAATCACGGAAGTATCAATAGCATACCTCACACACAGGCAGTGGTTCTTCAAGGCCATTCTTGAACTTACTGCATCACGATAACTTTGAAAATAATTTGGCATTGAGGATGCAAGATTGAGCTCTTGCTATCTTACTCTGACTTGGACATTTGATTTGAATTCACTACACGTCTACGCTCCTGTTTTACTCAAAGGAGACCTAGACAATACAGTCAGTGAAGCGTGGAGAGAAATCTCACCCTAAAATGTATCAGACCAAAGAATGTCAAATCTGTTTTTAAGGGAAATGCACTTTAAACTCCTTCATTATTTTATACTCATATAAAGAGATTGCTGAGTTTTATGCTGTTACTGGGATTCAGGATCAATTTTGTTCTTTCTCTCTCAAAAACACAGGAACAAAAGGTAGTTATGCACATAATTGTAAAGCACCTTTACAGTTCCATTTGTATGACTACAACCCAAACAGGATATAATTCTGTATAATATCAAATCAAGTGGTATCAGCTGACTGCACAAAGCAAATCTTTTCATTATTTCAGAGTACTTTGGCAAACAATGTTCTGAAAATTGTCACGTGATTTCTTCGAAAACATGTGCAAGGTTTTATTTCTCCAACTGGAAAATACTACTAGCATGACTTAAGGTGAAAAGTGTGCCTTAAATATGCTGTAATTCAGGTTTGATAAGATCTGGACACTTCCACTACTCCAGCAAGTCAAAAATTGAATGTGAAAAACACCGAATCCCTACTTTTTTGTTTTAAAGTAAAACAAAAGGTAACACTAAAAAAAAATCCAATTTGTTCCTTTTATTTCTCCCTTTAGAATTAAGTTGACAAAACTAAGAACTCTATCCTTCAAAAACTCTATCCTTCCTGCTTTTTAGCAGGAATCTGACCGGTTCTGTTTTCCTTCTCTCTCGTAATTATCTAACTAGGAGTAAAATGACACTATAAAAGTTTAACAGACACGAACAACATAAAAGCTCAGAGGAGAATGATCTACACCATCTCACCTAGTATAAGAAAACACATCCTTATGCGATGTCTTTTTGGAATAAAACATTAATTAATATCCCATACACCAAGGGGCTGGTACAGTTTTCCAAACAAGCTCACTATTTTGATGCTAAGACTACACCATTCAAATCAATGAATTTTAAAACCATTTTCACTGGAAGCAGAATAAAACTTGTGATGGTTCCTATTCAGTTAGCTTCTGAACTTGTTATACTCTGCGCTTTCAAAGATTATTATGAAACCCAGTCCTTCCCCTCAAAGTTCTCTCCATAATTTTCCTGTAGATATTCCTTGATTTGCAGTTATGTATTTGATTTTCTCCTATGCAACTTCACTTTATGTATAATTACTACAAATTCTCTGGGACTGCAAAAAATTTTATCTTAATATAAAAAATAGAAAAAAGTATCATTGGCATTAAGAAGACTCAGACAATTATCTTGAGTTGTGCTATCTCACTGCTCATAGAAAAGATAGATTTAACGCATTTTCAAGTAATTTCTGTGTCTCATACATACTGCTTTTTAAGTTAAGCATTATTTTTCTCAGTGACTAAATATGGATGTCAGATAACCTTTGGTTTAACTTGCTTTTGTAACTAGGAACTAAGAAACCTCTGACAGTTTTGCTGCCCAGTCCTCTTCAAATGTGAGTTAGGGAAGACTACATAAAACAAGCTGTTACAGTTGTCCAATACTTGAAAGACTCTTTAAGGACAGTTTTGTGTGACCATGGCCCATGGGTTCAAGTGTCTGGATGCAGCTGAAAAGCAAAGCAACCAGAATACATTCTACTTTTTTTTTTTTAATCAGTTTCTTTCTTCATTTACATTTAACCATAATTTTATTTGTTCTTGACACAGCTTGTGCTGTACTTGGTCTAGTGAACCTTACCGTTACTGAGCTTCTCAGCTTGATATTAAGGCCTAACTGATGCAACTAGTCTGCTTCAAGACCTAAACTTGTTGGGACCAACCATCCTGGACTTTCCTGTACCATCCTCTCCCACAGGAATTATCATGGCGGAGTAAATCAAGTCAGCCTCCAGGCACCTGTGCAGATACACTCTATTTGCAAACACATTGAATCGAAAAACTATTATACCTAAAATGAAAACAAAATTAAACAAACCCCCTAGAAATAATATGTCATAGGAAAAATGCAGGTATTTCATCTAATCATGCTACCTTAGTTACATATCCATGAATTACTTAAGAGTGATAGAGGACAAACAGCTACCCAATGCCCAGGTCTGTCTTCAGAAATATTCTGAGGAAAGGTAAGCTTTACTATCCACTGTTACTCATAGCATTTGCCCTCCAGTTTACCTTTTGGTATATGCACATACTCGCAGCAGAGTTCTGGAAAGGTTCTTACCATCTCCTGGGTCAATAATTTCCACTGTGGATACATCAGGAAATTCCAGAACTGCCATGACAGGCTCAGAAAGAACAATTTGAAAGGACTCAGACTGTTCATGTTCACCATCACTCAAAATCTGTACTCGCCACATAGCTGAGGTTTGGCCAGGATTAAATTGCACCTGCTTCTGGGCTTTTCCTCTGAAGTCTTTATCTTTCTTGGCAGTGCCATCTTTGGTGCTAATACCTGCCAAATCAGAAATTCAGGTCACTTGTAATTTTTCTCTCATTATGTAATCTTTAAAAAAAGAAGTTTTAGAAAAATATACTTTTCACAACCTGAGAGTGTTCAAGCCAACTCCGTTACTCTTGATCAATTTTATATTGGTGTCACATAGAGGTGGAAGCACATCAACTAACATTATGAAAGGCAGATTGGACAGAATTAGCCAAGGTAAAACTAACTACTAGAAAAACTCCACATTCTCTGTGGTTACTGTCAAGTTTCCATTTCTCTGTAATTCAACTATGGATTCCCAAAAGGGCCAACAGATTTTCCCCCACCTTTTAACATTCTGGGTTCTCTTCTGTTCCAGAACATCTAAATAACACGTTGCCTGAAACTCTCAAAAATATTTATTTCTCTTAGAAAAAATAAAAACACACCTGGAAAGTTCAGCCTTCAAGGGAAAAGCTAAGGAAAACACAAAGATACAAAGGGGTAAAACATACAGAATAAGGATGAAAGAAGATGTAAAATCTGAACCCTTTTGGCCATTCCCACTACCATAAGCATTTTTAAAAATTATTATCCTCTTATTTCAGTGTTTGTATAATGACAATCATTAAACTCAAGTCAAGTTGAAACTGCAAAGCCATGGGATAAAATCCAACATAGCTGATCCAACCGAGACAGCACAGACCTTACAGCCTCAGACCCAGACCCAGGCTGCTCTAAAATGGCTCTTCATTGGCGTTTCCCAGTTTAAGGCTGTCTGACAGACCCTCATGGAAATTACACAGTCCTTCAGAACTAGCTCCAATTCATGCATTTGGCCTCTGTTTGAACAGTACCACTCAACTCTTAAAGGTCTGTCTCAGGTTTTCAGAAAAAACTTAAACGTTCTCCCTTCTCTTCCAGCTGTATCACTAATGCATTAAAACATATCACCTTTCCCTACAAATCTTGCCTTTCTTGCTTCCTGCTAGTGCCTTTTCCCAAGTGATAGCCAATATTTTACATAACCTGTAACCCTTCAGCCTCTTTGGCACTGCACATGGACCAGAGAGGCCAGTAAGCATTTTAACCAATATCTTTAATGTTCTTTCCAACTCTGTAATTCCATTTTGCAGGATTAAGGCAGTCAGAGGCAAGTTATTCAAACTGCTTTTGCTGGATTTGGAGTCAGCTTAATTCAGAAACTGAACTTGAATCCATAGGTAGAAAATTTTGTAAACACTCTATTTGAAGGATCAGAAGTCAAATCACTATCTGTTAACCAGTACCAGTAATTAATCTAAACCACACATCCTTAACTTTGTATTTGATTAATCTCTCTTATTATTTTAGTTTCTTTAAAAGAAATATATTATCAAAGTTAGTTCACTGTTCAAAACAGAGCCTTTTAAGTTAGATTCAGTTAGTTAGTGCCTATATCCCTTAAATCTCATGCCAAAATAGATGTCCTAACTACATCTCAATACCTGAAACTCAGGTTCTTATTCAGAATAAGACTTAAACAGAAACCCAATTTCTAAGCATGAGCTTGTTCTCCACGCCAGGTAAATGCTTACATATTTCTGCAAAACCAGCTTTAAACTGAGTGCCTTTTCTAAGAAGTGTAAGCTCACTATAGGTTTCGACATGAAACTGTACAAGGATAATGCTCCCTGGTGGAAATGCATCACTAGGAAGAGGATGGGAACAGATCCAGAAGCTAGAGACAGGTGTGAGGTTGCAGAATGTGATAACACATTCTTTTTTCACCTTTTCACTCCCCAGACACTGCAAACAGCTTTCAACACTTCCTGTATCAGCCTCAGTTGACTGCCAACATCGACTGAAGAAAACGAGCCTAATGTTCATAGCTGCTAATCAGACCAGCTCACAATAGCCTTAATGGAAAATGATCTATGTTTATTGTTGTCTTTCCAATTGCTAAAACTGTATTTTCTCATTACAGGAAAAATAAAATCTGGACAGGAACTGTATTCTGTGAGACAAATACAACAGTTGTATAAATTAAATCAAAGAAAGGACAGGGTCTTGGGTTGTTAAGTCAAAAATTAATTGCAGAAGACAAAAAAAAGTGAAAAAGCAATCATATAACTAAATAAATCATATACTTAGCATAACAAAAGATAATAAATAAGCATACTCCTTTGAATCTAGCTTGCTTAGTATGAAACACCAGTAAAACAGTAAAAGGATATAGCTCTATTGACACATTTTATCAACTAGCTGGCCAGTGATTTATAGTAGCAATTGATAAGGTTAAAATTAAACTTACTTATAAAAGAGGTTTCTCCCAGATAACCTCTCCGTTTAAGAACAACATCAAGATATTTGGAGTCTTCATTTACTAAATAATACTCCTTTTCTAAGGAGATCCACGCCCAGTTTAGGCGAAAATGTTGATTCTTCAGCTTATTGCCTCCTGCAAAACAAAATTAATATAATTAATATGTTAATTCATTTTTCTTTTTTGTTAAATATTACTTTGTCTTTTGAGGTTAATGTAACCGCTATCCTGGATAAGATGTATATCTTAGCTGGACATTACAATCCAAAGGTTTTAAAGATTTAAAATGAAGAAATAACAAGTAAAGACCTAAACCATGAGACATTTACTCATAAACTAGTCACATTCATTCCAGAGTATGCTAATTTTCTTCTTTTTCAAGGGAAAAACAGCAAGAATTAATCACAATATATTTGGGATCTCTTTTTTAGAAATTACAAAAATTGTGGACGATCCAAGTTTCTGCAGAACCATATTGGTATTTCCAAATAACACACAACGTAGGACATCATGCTGAACTTCCTTGATATGATCAGACTGCCAGAAGCACTGGAAGACCCTTAGTATCCTGAGATGCTGGAGTTGATACCTACCATCTTTTAGACTGCATGCCGCCTGCTTCTAAAACTCAATATTTTGTTCACTAAATCTAACAATTTCTGCTCTTACTGGTTTAGAATTTATGCATCAGCACAGTACGATTTTAGGAACAGCTTTCATAACTTCCTAGCAAATCGTTTCAACAAGATTAAGTATCCCTGATACATGCCACAGTTTATAGCTATGCTAATGCCCTCCTAAGCTTACATGCTTGTAACTCTTCAGTTAACTATGATTGCCTGTGTCACCTAAGAAGATTTAGAGATACAAATGCTTATTGGAATTCTCTTAAACTATTTTGCAGTGACTTATCTTCATGTTATCATGAATGCCTCCAACTGAGTAAGGTGTTGAGATGTGTTTTGAGAGTCAATTTTCAATAGACCAAAAGATGTCCTCACAGTTCTTTTTACACAAGCACAACTGTAGCAACATGCTCCTGGTGAAGAAGGCAGACTCCAGGAATCCTTTCCAAGGTCTCTACTGTAGCAGTAGCACAACAGCTTTGCTGCAGTCTCACTGAACATGGGTGGTTTCTGGGCACTCAAACACTGGGCACTCAAAGCACAGGACAGCAAGCAGTACACTCAGCTAGGGAAACTGAATGGTTAACATGGACCAAGCCAGCATCTCTGGCTGGCAGCTGTTGATGGCATTGTCCTTAAGTTGAAGGCTGCATTTCCTCTTACAATAATCGGAAGAACCTTCACAGTCCTCAAACACAAATGCCCATATATTTTTCAACAGAAGTAGGCTCCCTTTTTGAAGCCAAAGCAATGCAGGAATACATCCCTCGAAGTTTTGGAGGGGATGATATGGAAGTCATTTAACTCCAGCTGCAAAACACCAAGCACCAGCCTAAAATCTGCATAAGTCTCAGCCTAATCTCTTGCTCCCAGCAGAAATGAAGCTGTTTTGTCTAAAATGGGATTTGTACAACTGTAAAACAACAGGAAATTTTTACTAAAATAGCAGGCTTCACAGAGTTTTTCTTAGTCTAAAAAGCATCCAGAAACAACAAATGCAAACAGATGGCACTCTAAGGTCCAGTTAAAAATGCTACTTTTTTTTCAGTTGGAGACGTAATAGCTGAAAAGAGCTAGCACCCATTTCACTGACTATAAACCAAGTATTTGTACAACAGACGGAATATCTCAAATCAGATTAACACATTTCTGATGAAATATAGCATAGCTTTACTTTATCATGTACAATTTACCTCCATCTGTTCACTGATTTTCCACAGTAAAGGCATTTCTTGTCAGTGTAGGGATTCTGGATGCCACAGATAAAAGGGCATGACAAATCATATTCTGTATATCATCCTATTGGATATGTTTGTTATGACTCAGGAGAATCCTCTAATTTCCATAACAAGAATAAAATAACCTGTTCAGCTCACCAAAGGCAGATGCTTAATTAGCAACTGTCTTCTAGGAACTTTGGCTTGTGCGAGAGGCTGTAGTCTGATTTCCTTCCCACAAGGTGCTGCTACAGAACAAGGTTTGCTCAGGTAACAACTGACTGAAGTGTGCAAGGAATTCCCTTTAGAAATTAACACTTCTGTACACAAGTCGGTATACAGTAATTCCCCTGAACAGCAGAGAAACATATCTAATTATTTCACTTCACTCATGGCTTAACTACTGGAGAAAGAGCCAAATGGAGGTTGGTTTTCCCTTTCCAGTTTCTTCCATTCTATTCCTTGAAAAATTAGGCATAGTCTTTCCATATGCTTCTACTCTGCTTCAAAGATAAGCCTCTATATTTCTTTATTGACCTGCCTATGTGAAAACACCAACAACCATAGTTGTGTAATCTCACATAAAGGCAATGGTCCTGTGTAAACAAAAGGAGGGAAATGGTTACTGGAGTATCACGCTGCACTCCTTGCCCTGCTTCTTTCTGCTCTTTTGATCTCTATTGTTACAAAGGGGAAGGGTACAAACATACACACCAAAACCTGTAATGAGCCCCACAAGAAAACCAGTAACTATAGTGTTAGCTATAGCAGACCTTACATTAGGTTAGCCATATGTTATGTCTTCCTATTAGTTTATTGGGACAAATGCAAGAGAATATGTCTTGTTCTTTAACCTAGTGAGAAAAGCCATTTGTGTGCCACCCTGAACACACTGCCCAATTTAAACATAATTTGACAGAGGGATGAAACTTTCTAAGACATAAAAGGAATGAAAATTTACTGTCAGTTAGAGGAGAGAGAACCTATTAGTATCACTACTGAGAAAGAATACTGCTGCATAAGCTTACTAGAAATGAGAATGTCAGACATTGGAACCCCCTGAGGTGAAGGCAAAGCTTCTAGCAGAGTTTTTATCTTTTTAGACATAACAGATTCCAGCCAGGGGTTGGAAAGCAATAGGAAATCCAGCACAATTTGTTGTACTGTCCAAAGAACTAGTGGTTTAAATGTGTTGTGGACACAGGCACATGATCTACAGCTTACTCTTACTTATTCTTACGTTTCATCTCTAGTGTCTTAAATAGTTCAACCTTAAATGTAATCTATATTTGCACATAATTACTGAACATATCAAAATTACTATACAAGAGAAAAAAATCCCAGCTGTTAAAAAAGAACAGTGATATGGAGAAAATTCAGTAGCCAACTACCAAACAAGTTCATTCCTGTCACTGATGTTATGGAAAATGTTGAAGTATACTGAGTTAGGAACCTAATGAGAGGATGAAATTTAGGAAGCAAAAAGCACAAGAAAAGCAATATGAAAGAAAGATTTAATATTGTCTTAATTCCACCTATTTCTTGCTTTCAGCAGTTGCTTTCTATTTTTTCTTAGAGTAAAACCAAAAAAAACCCAATACCCCCAAACATATTATTGCTAGGGAGCTTCCAGCAAGCCTCCATTTCTACAGGCCTACTTATGCCCCTGAAGTATACCTTGTTCACCTTTTAGAATGTGCAGTATTAAACCCATCCGAGTAAGAATTTTAAGACAAGAATACAGATATTTTAGATCTTGCTTTCTTCACTTTGTGCTTTTTGTGTTCAGAAGAAATGTTTTCTAAATTATACAAGCCAATGTCCCCAAAGAGTAAAACCAATGTTGTTGCTGTTGTTATTACAGACCTCCAACACAATAGAGCAGGAAGCATACAATACATCTTATGTAATTTCAGGTATTTACTTTTGGGCTAGAAATCCTAAACTGTCTTTACAGCCAAAACTGAGAAGGAGGCATTTTATAAGGTTATGACATATTTTAGGCATCTATTTTTGAATGAGATTAGCTGTGCCTCAAAATAGGCAGAAATATGTACATTTTTCCTCGGCAGCTGTTAAAGATGCCTGTTGTGACCAGTTACGTTGCAGACATTTTTATTATAGTCATCTAATCCTGGCTAAGAAGAATTCCACCATGCCTGAACTAGATGAAAATGGGTCTTTTCTACAACATAGTAGAGCTAAACACCATGCAAACATAAGGTCTGTAAGGAATATTAAGAGCATAGCTTTCAGAAATTATAAAATAACAGAAATAAAATTGCATATGCCATCTTAATTTGGTTCTCTATTAAATTAATTATCTCCCCTACAATAACATTTCTATAGGCAAATGAATTTTGCATTGCTCACTAGCACTTCCCTTGGGCATAGTCAAACATTTAGCTTCTAGGCAAATAATTAAGGCACTATACCTCAATGACAGTTTTGCTTTTGTTCCTCTCTCAGAAAAGTGCTTGCAATACAAATACATCAGAAGTTTGAAGAGGGAAGCCATTACTAGAGTGCTTTTAAAAATAAACAAAACAAAGGAGGGCTGTGTTACAGTGAGGTAAATCTTAAGTAACTTTGCTTATATATCAATGAGACATGGTTGGCAAGATGTTGCTATAGTGATGCATGAAAACCTCCTTCTTAAATTTTGCCAGAGGTCAGAGCGCAGCAGCGCTAAATCAGAAGATGCTAAACAGGACATGGTGCAGTGAGACATTCACAGGAAGTGAGATGGCAAGAGTTGTGAGACATAGTAAAAAACTTTGTAAGGACCTAAAGCAAAGGATCTAGAGTAAGGTGGGTCACAAAATGATTTCATGATTGTGACTTCCTGACTGACAGAGGCTGCTGAGGACAGTACCCTCTGAAAAGGTTTTCCAGAATATGACAGGTTGAAGATGGATGTCACCTAGAATTGGTCTTTATAGGAGTCCTGTCAGCAAATTGGTCACCTGTCAGAAAACAGTGATATATTATTTTTGCATAGGTCATCAAACAAGAAAGATCAAGTAATCTGGAAACTCCAGTTTCAGTTACTCAACACGAATAAAAGAGGAGGGGGAAGAGGACTTGGTCAGTAAACTGGTTAAAGGGAAAAATATTGAAATGAATATTCCCATTTAAGCATTTATCTTTCTAACCATGCTGCTCAGATACCTTTAAAAAGATATAAAACCTCCATAAGAAATACAGATTAGATTGTGAGAACTTTCTATCATGATGCAAAGAGCTCATAGAAGGAAAGAATCAGTTCCAGTTCTCTTTACAGTTCTCTGGGCTTTGTGAAGACAGTATAAAATATATCTCTATTGTTAAATCATGTCTCTTGAGCACCGGCGACCTGAAGGGCATTCCATAAATGATGTCTGATGGTATCTTTGCCATCCCTAGAAGCTACCCCAGAACCCTACTTCATAAACAAAAGAATACAACTAGACCACAGTGTTCACTTATTGACGCAATAGAAATTGATGTATCTTGACAGAGGTATTGCTTTCTTTGCGCGGTATCCATGGCATAATCAGTCAGAGATGAATCAGCCGAAGAGTGCTTAACCTGTATAACCATAGCCACACAGACTCATTGTGTCCACAAGATATGTCTGTACAAACACAGCTGTCTGGTACATGTAGAGCTTTATGGTGCAACATATCCGCTCTCTTTAGTCATTAGGTGAGGTTGTTTAATGGGGAAAAAAAAGAACCTATACATTCTTCCAGGGCAAAGAACATATATCAAACACAATAAAAACAGAGAAAAAAAACCCGGTAAATAAAGCACTAAGAAACAAGAGTTTCTTTAAAATTTTTACTATTCATCTTTTCTCCTTTGTCTTCTTATTTAGCTTCCTAAACAGACTGCAAAAGGATGTTAATAAGGAGAACAAGAGCAACTGTGAAATATTAACAGTACACCTAGAGCACCGGAATCACTGTATGGCACAATTAAAACCATAGCAAGACATTTTAACAAATCATGTTTCCTCCCTCTTCCTCCAGCTCTTTCCAGGTTCTGCTACTGCTTGCTGACTTGTTTGCATGTGTGCAAAAGCTGCAGTCTTTGTTCTTTGGTTCAAAATATTTGACCCTACTGGGTGCCTCATTCAGACAGGGTTACTGAAGTCAGCACTACTCTATCCTTCTCCCTGCTATGTATCTCCTCATTGCGGCAGGTACGCAAAGCATCTCAAAAAGGCAACTCACTCCTGAACTTGAGTTCCGCCTGCAGAGAAAACAAAGACACAGAGAGGAGAAAGAAAAGGGAATCATCCATTGTTAGACATTTGTTCCATTTTTTCATCCTCTGATTAGCCTCCTTCTGTGCAAAGCCAACTTAGTTAATATATACCACGATAAAGTTACCTCAGCAGTCTCATTAGAAGTAAAATCTGATGTGAAATGCAGAAATCTTATTTCCCAACATCATGATTCCCAATTTAGCTATGAAACTCCCTGTCAGCCTTAGCACTTCCCAAGTTTTTTGATCCCCACACGATTTGCTAGTCATTATTCATGGTTTGTATAAACATGTTTTTTGCCAGACTAGAGGAGGAAAATACAATCTTAGTTGATTCTGCTAGTCAGAATAAATATAGAGATGATATTATAAGATCAGCTTGTTAACATATTTTGATAAAATTTGATATAAAAGAGGTAGGTTAGATTAAGAAGTAGAAAACTGTGAAGCATAATGTATAGGAGTGTTAAGTTTGAACTGTAGTCATAATACTAAAGTTCCTGTTAGGTTTGAGATAAGCTAACCATAGAAACTTCACCAGGAACTTACTGGTTTTCTTATGTTTTGTTTCAAGAAACTAAGCAAACCATCATGGGCACCAGTTTGTTGCTTGGAAACCCCCTTACCCTTCCATCTCGATTTGAGTATTGAGGATTCCAATCAGTAGAGCTAAGTGAAATTGACCAATGATTGTTTTTAAATAAGTGATAAATGATGATTGAAACAATAGACAAAAGTGTAGCCAGGGGACTGGCTAGTAGAGGTAATTACAAAAGTGTAGTCAAGTGATTAACTAGTAATTACTCATAAGTTTTGCAGTTCTTTGCTCTTATGACTAGATGCTCCTGTATGCTAGATGAGAACAATGCTGGAATCAATCACATGTGATTGAAATTGCGTTAAGTTTCAAGATCAAAGAACAAGGACAAGAACAAAGACTTCAAGGACAGCCAACAAGAACTCCAAATGGGTCAGTGGTCGTAAAAGCAGCCCTTCAACTCAAATGAATTCTTCATTGTGCATGATCGGATGTAGGTGGTACTATGATAATCAGTTACCATAGGTTTTATGCATATGTATACTAATCTGATTAATATGTAATTAGATACTCCATATAATCTGTGCTGAAGCTGTGGCATGCACGTTAGGTGGAATTAGCCCACGTGCATCCAGCACTGCAATAAAGGAGTGCCTGCTTCTTAACTTCTCATTGCTGTTAAGGAGTTTTATTCCGGATTTTGGTAACAAGCTCAACACATGTAGTTTCAACAACTCTGATTTGCCATACTACGTCATAGTCCCAGTACATTCTAGCTCCAGGTTAAAAAGGCAAAGGTCTACCTATAAAATAGATAATAAATGTGTTCTTTATTCAATGCATTGGGGCAGCTCATCATTGGACTAGATGACCTTAAAAGGCCCCTTCCAACCCAAACTCTTCCGATTCTATGCTTCTGTGATCATGTGCTATTCCCTCTGCTATGATCACCAGAAAAGGCATATTCTGTAAACCTACCTTAATTTCATACAGAAAAACTATTTGCAGAAGTGAAATGCCTAAGCAAACCCAGCACGTAAAAAGTCATTAGAACGTTTTAAATTTACTTCAACAATGCATAAGGTAACCTAATAATTATATCCAATTAGAAACCCATTAAAATGCTTCATCTTTAAAAGTCTTTTTCAAATGTACTATAATGGACTCCAATCACTAAAATAACTTGCTGAACTCTGCACCCTTCTGCACTCTATCTGCTACTGTAACTCAATATATTTGCAGAACAATCAAAACCAACCCCCTAAACTAGCCCCTAGTGATTAGGGACTAAAACAATGCTTTCTCTGACTTCTCATGAGAAAACACACACTCCCCAGCATTATGAACTTGGCTTCCCTGGAGTGTAACTGCTGGTATCCAATGAACTGCAGACAGTTTCCATCTTTCAGTAGTTTCTGTAAGACGTTTTTGCTTCTGTTTTATGTCTACCCCCAAGAAAGAAGCTGGAATGGCCGCATTTGCCAGGGCTCAGCCTAAGCAAATGCTTGAAGTCATGTAGCAGAAAAAATATCTGAAGAATACTGTATAGTTTCTTTGTTACAAAAAGAGAAGGGGAACTGAGAGAAGTGAAAGTAAAGGCTAGCTCGTACATTTTACATTTTGATCCTAGTAAAATTCAACTAAGCGTAACTAAGGATGTCTCCAAGCACAGTCTGGAGATTCACGCTGGGTTAATTTAAGGAATTCCCAATTCAAGTCTATGTCCATTTCTTCTGCAGGAGATTAACCAGATTCTGATTAAGAGATTAACCAGATTTTCATTTACAGAAACTGTGGAAGCAAACCTGCACTGGGTCTTCAGCCACTGCATTTCATAGTTTTAAATTAATTTCAGTTTAAATCAGCTCAGTACAAATTTGTTCACCACGAGCCAGGATACCTTCACTCTATTGGCTGCACCAAGAGGCTGTGAGTTTTCAAAGGAACGAGAAAAGCAGATAAAGAGAAACCCAGTATGAATCATCAAAAGAAGACTGTGGAGCGCTGTGTGTGTTTGAAAGCCTTTGTAGATATTAAGTGGTTAGCTTTGTAACTAATTTCAAGGGAATCTGTCGTGGTTTCAGCTCAGCTCAGTCGGTA
>VYZV01034369.1:25650-58696 GCA_013401275.1 Pandion haliaetus
TTTATTAAAGCTATGACAGTATGTCAAGTTAGCTTCAGATTAACTAGAAATAGAGAAATGCTGATGTTTGGGATAAATATTACCAGCAATCCTTGCTGTTCCAATATATTAAAATATACCAGTAAACCTAATCCATCATCTGCAGCAGTTTCTGGGTATAGAGCTCGGACACTGGGTATTAACACTGACCTAAAAATAGTCTATAATTCTGGCTAAGTTAAATACAAAGTCTTCATCTTCTAATTTTTTGCTTATCTTTTAGCTTATTTTTGACCTTTTCTGGCCTTAACCCATTTTCCACGCAGGGGGAAAAACTAGAATAGCTAGAGGCTGCTCAAACGCAAATATCATCAAAATTGCTTCAACAGCCTTCAATAGACATTTCAGAGTCTCTAATAGGGAATTTTGTCTTCAGAGCACAAACATTATAAGACAGAGAGAATACTGAGGGGTTTGTAATGATCTTGTTTCTTTCCTTTAGGTGATCTCAGTCAATTATATAATAGTATGAGTCGTTAGGGGTCCCAACTGCACATTAGCAGAATACTAACATGTGCACTTTTCTGCATCACTGACTGAGGCCATTTGCCAAGGACAATATCAATGCAGAAGGAATGATAAACAGGATTCATTGAGATCTGGTCTATAACAACTTCACAGGGAAACTTCATATGCTCCTATAAAGCTAGGTATGAAGTTTATTCAAAGACTACGGATTACATAAAAATAAGATGTAGAAGGGTTACCTGACACATAAGGCAAAAAATTAGGCACTAAATGCCCAAAATTAAAATTCTGACAATTTTGTGATGGATGCTGCTTAACTCTGGTGACATCCAAACCCTGCAGGAGCTTTACCATTTCTTTTTAAAATCTTGAGGTGCCTAGATTTGCGTCCCAACATGTATAGATTTTTGTCCCAGTCAGAGCTGGATTGATCCTGGTGTGCTCCTCATTATTCTTAAGCCAAATCAAGGTCCAGAAGCTAGGTATTTCCAGACTAAATTCCCTTAGTGGTCTAATCCTTGAGGTGGTCAGAATGCATATAACATAAGCATATGCACAAAGTTTAGAAATAGCCTTCGTCATTTGTATTTTATCTACTCTTTACATCTATAGTTTAATGCAAAATGCAAGCACAGCTCTAAGCTAGACCCAAAATCTAGGAACTACATACACACCTAAGTGCCGTATCAACATGCCCAAGGACTTTCCTTCTGTTTTTTCCCCACTATATATATATTTTTTTTCCCAGCTGTAGCAGAAAGGTGCTGTCTTTCTCTGCCCCATTACAAAAGAGACAGTAAATTTCTCTGTCATGGGAGGGCATTTCTGGAGACAAAGGACACATTCAGTTCCAGTAAGCAAAGAATCAAATAGGAAACTACTTCTTGATACAAATGTTGCAGGCACTTGATGCTGATTGTACTTTAAAGGAAAGGTTTAGCCTTCTTCTGCTGATTCCAAGAGGGATGGATGTGGCTATTGCTCCGAGTGAGGTGCATAATCCCCATAGCGTGAAGTTTTTCCCACATGCTTGTTTGCTAAATGTTTTCTTCTTGGTTCTCTCTAGCAAGGTGAAGGCAAACTGTTCCGGCTACCTGCCAGCACTTGCTGGCTCCTTATCTGGGCCACTAACACTCTCACTATCCACATGGCATCATATTCTTGATTTACTTTAGAGGGAAATGAGTGAATGATGTGGAAAGCTCCTAAACATTAGTTGCTACAGTGATCATGGGGAAAAGGCATTGCCTGCTCAGTAGAAGTTTCCTGTTCAATTCTTCCCAGTTACTGAATTGAAACCTGCTTCCTTCATCCCAAGAAAATGCATTCTTCAGAAGGGCAGAAAGTAAGTTTGCAAGATTTTTTTTTGTGCTGGGAAAAAGAAAGAGGACAGTTTTTTTGTTGATCCAAGCCTTGTATTATGAGAACACAGCTATTCACGCTCTACCAAATGAAGTTCACAGAGGAAGGTTGTCCAAATCTGTCATTGTGGATTGGCTTAACTACTGAACTTTTTCCTTATAAGCCACGGCTACTCTGAAATAATGAAGCTATCACCTATCCTTTTATGAGTATGGCAACCACTTTGATGTCTGAAAGGGATTTTATGTCAATGAGGTATGAAAGGAGCAAAGACTTTCAAGCAAATGGAAATGCTCATGCAAATACAAATAATAACTATAAGTGTAAATGGTCTTCTGTCCTGAATACATTCATTTCTCAGTTTCTTTCTTTCAAACCTTGGTCTGTATGCTGCTTTTTAGCAAGAGGCTGTCTGCTAGAAGACACAGTTTGTAAAGATGTAAATTCTTTGAGTTGCTTTTAGCTGTAATATTTAGTTTCTCTAACTTGGCTGATAGAGCCCTAGAAAGCTGACAGAGGGAAACCATTGTGAAAAACTTCTTGCCAGGTACTGTTTTTCAGGATGAAAGTATTTTTATAGTATATATATATATTTTTTTTTTTTTCCATCTGCATAAGATGTAAAATTCGATAGAAAAATGTTAGTTGCATATAAAAATTCCTCAGAGCAGCAGTCTGCAGCCATTCAGTCAGTGCAGCAGAGAGTCTCAATCATGTACAGAAGGTTAACAGATGCTGTCAGGTCCATGGGTCCTGCCACTGCCACGGCTGAAGGATGAACCCACATGGGTATTCTGGGCAGAGAGGTGCCATAGCTAGACAACAGGCAAATTTGGGGGATAATTACTTGAAATTCTTTGGGAATCTGTATTCAAGGTCAAGTGATGAAAGTATTAAATAGTTGACATTCATGTTAATTTGGTTATATAAAAGACCAAAGTAGCTTTAACTTATTTCTCCTGGAATTTTTGTTTCAGTAGAACTACTAGTAGTGCTAAGAGTACTAGTAAGTAATACTAATAGTACCAATAAAAGTAAGGTAAAGCAACTGCTGAATGTGTGGATGATAATTTTCTGTTAATTTCAGAGCGTGTGATTCACTGACCAAGTTTTTGTTAAAAAGTTTAGTTTTAGTCAATTTAGTCTTGAGTTTGAAAATAAACTATAATAGGGATAAGGCACAGATCATCTTCCTTTTACAAGGATAGACACACACATATATTGGTATGTTGGAGCTAAAATCTCTTGCCTATACATTTTTAAATGTGAAAAGATTATAATCTCTGTTGTGGTGTAAGGAGTTATTTGACGTCTCTGCAGTGGAGTATTGCCTCAACAGTTAATCTCCTCTTAAAATTGTAAGGAGTATTTGAAATTGCCAAATTATCTGGGTTTTTTTGTGAATCAGCAAATATCTGAAAATAAGAATGAAAAAAAATTGTTATTACAATATAAAAGCAGGTAATGGAAAGGACGGTGTACTTTTTTTTGTAATTATCAGTTCATTTTAAAGCACTTCAGAAATAAGAACATGGAAATTTCCAGCAATACAGATTTGATATAGTGCAAATGGTTTGTCCTCTTAGGTTTCAGGTAGGAATAAGACAAAATTTAACAACCTATACTTAACACAGCTAGACTCTTCTGCATTAATAAAAAAACTGAAGAGGCAAACTTAATTTGGATTGCAAATTTTAAGATGCTTTTGCTAAGCTTTTATGTGAGCACAGTAGTTTTGTCAGAAACTATTAAAGTGTAAATTGTAGCTGATAAACCCCTAATATTATTATTCCAAAAAAAAAGGAACTCTGCCTTAATGAGAGGTCTGAGTACTGCCCTATTATTTGGCACAATGTTATGTTTGATTAAAAGGTAATGACATTAGGCAAATAACTATTTGGATTTGAGTTGCTGTTGCAAATCAGGATACCTGTCTCGATATAGCTGTGTTAAGTGCACTTAAGTAAGGTAATGTATAAGTAAGCTAATAATCATTATCTTCATCTGTTTCACTAAGACTGAAAAGTGCATTTAAAATACAGCAGCTGCTTAAATATTTGACTGAGTCCTATGTGATGTAATGCTACTATTCACCATATGGCTTAATAAATCCCTAGTAAATAAAGTGTGAATGCTATATCTGAAAAATAACAGAGTGAGTGAAGTATGAGCATCTTAATTCAAAACCATATGTCTCAGATATAGAAAGAAAGTGGTTCATGATATTGGATTGGAAGGAAATAATTATTTGGTTTTGTGTAGAAACAATATAGCATGTTACAAAAATGCCCTGTATTGAGAATTTTTATGGCACAAAGTCTGATTGAAATAATTACTAAAGAGAAAAAAGGTAACATAAGCACTTGTATATTTTTACTGTGCTCTAACTAGAAAACATCCTTTGTGTTGATTCAGAAGTCCAAGGGACTTGGGACGCAGGACCAAGATGTGTATTTTTGTCTAAAAAAACATTTTGAGGGATAACACTACAATATCAAAGTATTTAGAGCTTGCATGTGAAAGACCTGAAAACTAAGCCTCATCAAAACATTGAAGTAAGCTATTAGGAAGGAAATAATTGACATTCTGTCGTGGGCATTCCTCGTTTCCAGGATTGGAATATAATGATGCTCAAATAACCTCTTTCAACGAAGAAATTTTGACATCTACTTTTCAATGGCTGGTAGATTGTACATAGTCTCAAAAGAGTAAAGATTTGGGTTGCAAATACTTGATTTGCCATTAAGAAACTCTGCTTGAGCTTTTTTTTGAATGAAGAACTCATACTCCAATTTTTGACCTTGGCTAACATCTGTCAGTGCTAAAATCCATGGGTTTAAGTTTGCTGGATAAAGGATTTTGCATTAAAAGTGAGACTTACTTCATTTTATGTTATTTTTTTCCAAGATTATTGAACTGAGTGTCAAACTCTTCCTTTGACAGATGTCCACTGGGAATACTTCTCATTTTTAAGATTCTAAGAAATTTTAATTTGTGTAATATATAAGTGATGATGTTAGTTGTCTGGCCTTTGGCTGTCAATTCCTTTGGCTTTGCTATCTGGTTTTTCACTCTGGAAATGATATCTCACAGTTTATGACCATAGGACTAAAAGCCCAAGAGGTAATAGCATAACATTTCAAAGCCTTCCTGCGTGCAGATCTCACCACCGCCGCCCACTTGTAGGGGGCTTGGCCTGGGTTGGGGTGCAGCCCGGTGCAGCTGCGTAGCCATGAAGCAGAGCTGTGCGCAAGTTGCTGAGAGAGGTGAGGTCCTCCCTGGCTTCACTCAGGACCTGCTTTGAAGCTGCAGCTCTCACCCTTGGTCTTGCCTGAGCTAGGTGGCAGGTACCCCTGAGCCTCCCACCTCCCTGTTCCTTACTCTGACCACCCACCATAGGCTGACATTCCAGCCCAGCTTGAGTCCATCTGCACATCCCTGCCCAGCCATCCTGGGGCTGAGACCCCTGCTCTGGCCCTGCTCTGCCTCCCTTGCTTGGGAGCTGTGGGACCAGCTCACATGCTGGTGAAAGTCCCTGCCCTACTGGCATTGCTGTTGCACTTGGCTCTTGGCTCACCTCTAAGCACGCTGACCTCCATACAGAATTTTAATTCTTTCCATTTTCTCCTAGAACTGATTTTACCAAATATTCCTTCAACAATCTGCTTTTATTTCAGACCTGGCATCATACGGAACAACCTGCCAACACGTAAAATCGTGTTAGATGTTCTTCTTCCTCGACTAAGTCACAGCTTGATGTGGCTCCTATGGATGTCAGCGTCCAAAGTCCCATCGGCTTCAGTGGAGCAGGAAGAAACCTGTGGAATTGTACAGGAAGAGCTCGGTGTGTATGAAGGGGGTATGAAATCTAATAATAATGTTTGAGCACCTGAAAAATTGTATTCTAAGTGTAATATTCATTAACTATACTTCAGCAAGGCTTTCACAATACATTTGGTTTTGGTTTTTTTTTTTTTCCATTAGCAATATACCATCTTCTTCATTAACAATATATCATGTACATAATAAGCATTTATTACAGCCTCTCTCTGGGCTGAAATTATCTCTCAGAATGAAAATACAAATGATTTATTGACACAGAAATATACTAATTACTGACAAAATCCCTGGAAAACTGGGATAACATAAAGCTTTGGCAATGAGATGTTAACATCCCTACCTCCAATAAATTTTCAAACTTAGTGCATGCCTGTGAAAAATAAATATCAGTAACAGCCTTACTCTTAATAAATATTAAGACAACAAATGTGCCTCAAAGTAAAAATATATGTAGTAGAACTTTTGAAAGAATGAACCTGAGATAAAATAATAAGCTGATTTTTTACTTGAAATGATCTATAGTTGTATAACAAATATTTTCTGCTGAAAAATATAGTTATCTGCTTGAAAGGCAGGAGTTCTTGAAGAAATCTTTTTTCCTCTCCCTCTATAACTATATTCTATAATAAGGATTAGGCTTTTAAATTGTGAATCAGTTACTACTTTCATTATCATGACTATAATAGTAGTAGTTGTTGTTATTATAATTTAGTAACTATTATTATTATTTAGTAACTATTATTATTAATTAGTATGATCTGGCAGTTTATCCATATTATACAGGGGGGCTAATTTACAGAAAACAGCAAGAATAAGGACAGACCCTTCCCAGATAGACAGACTGCCTCAGTGCTGACTTTTTAATGGTCTAATTCCCCAAATGGAACCAAACACCCAAAACAATAACATAAGTTCCCACACAACGAACAATGGAAATCACTTGTGTCAAAATTATCCCATCAAACTCAGTGTACCTGGACTCTGGAACTATCTAGTAGGAAATACTCAGTAACATTACAAATTATGGGGGACTGTAGGTGACTCAGACTGAGACACACTATGATTTTCTACTAGAGTGTAGAGGTTAAGGTGGAGGGGACATCTGGTCCTCAGCACCAGCTCTATATTTTACCTAGTAGCCGCTAAAGTATATAAGAAAAGGAAAACCAGAAAATTATTTTGGAGTGGGACAGGGAAACAGGGCTTCTCTGTTCCCAGGTTAATATCCTAAACATTTGGTTACTAAGACATGCTCATTGCCACTTTATAGCTCAGAAATTTCATAGCTCTTGCATTTCTTTCAGTTCAGTAGCTGAGTTTCAAATTGAGAAGTGAAAGGTATGTTGCACAAAATAGCCTGTTATGAAGTGCTGTATCATTCTGCTGGCTAAGGATATTTTGATCTCCTGTGAGGATGAGCTAACCAATAGTCTCTGGAATAAAAGAACTGACATCATCTCCTCCCCCTTAAAGCAAAGCAGTAGCTGCACTTAGAGGAAGATCAACCCTACCAGTGCCAAGTGTGCTAAAGAATGCTTAGCTTGCGGTTCTTGACCTGGTTTTGGCGCAAGCCAGCTGCTTATGCTGCTCAGCTAGCAAGAATGGGATGTGCAAACTGCAAGGTTTGGCAAAAGTAAAGGAACAAACTAGGCACGTACAGAATTCCAGTGCCTCCAAGATAAAGTTCTCAGAACTCTGCATGTAGGTGCCTGCGTTTGTCAATATCTCACCTTAAGAGCTTAAACCCATTGTGAAATTCAGATTTGTTTCAGGAAAAAATAACCAGTGCTGAGGATAATTCCTATAATGGAAGGTACCTGACTCTATTTTGGTACTTATGCAGGAAACAGAAGGTGGATTGCAAAATCATACAGCTAATTTTCTTTTTCATGTATTAAATTTTTACAGATTTCCTGCTGCATTTTTAAACCATAGATATATATGCTGGCATTGCATTTTACATTTTACTATTTTATATGGCAAGCAGTCTATGTGATACTTTTTTTTTTTACTTCAGATTTTATTGGTTTACTCTAAGCCAGGTTATTTTCTCTTTGTTTTGAGTAGCATTGTATTAATTTTATTTAGTTAATAGTTCCTTGGAGTGCACATAATCGACTGAATGATGATGTCATCATTCTATGTTAGTTTAAATCTGCACAAGGTGGCACTACTACCTGAAATTCTTGGCAGTATTTTCTTGCCCAAAACATTTTCCCTTGTGCTGTCAAAAATAATAATAAAAAAAACCCAAAACAGACAGCTGAAGAGAATTCTTTGAAAAAACACCCAGTTGTTTTTTGTTTTGTTTTTTTTTTTCCCCAGGTTAATTATCTCAGATTACTTCCCTGAGGTAGATCATTGCATGGCTGTATGACTGCATGTGCCTGCAGTTACGGGTGGAGAAATAAGCACCCAGGAATGAGGGGGTAGTGGGATGACTCTTTGATGGTTGAGCTGGCTTACGTCATATTAAACTGGTTATGAAACTGCAGTGTAAAGCTAATCCATTTAAACATGATAGTCAGGGTCTGTTTCTATAATTTATAGAATTCTATAATTTACACAACAGCAATGAGCAAAACCAGGAATAGTAGAGGAATGCAGTTAGATGAATGCAGTTGCCACTAAAATGATCCCAGTATTCTTTATTTCTGAATGGATTTTAGTAAACGGTCATATATACATGAGAAGAAGCATGAAATGAAGCTCAGCATATTGTACTCTTCTGTTTTCTCAGAATATCTGTGACTTTAATAGAACTCATTGAAACTTAGAGCTTTAATTTTTTTCCAGCATGATACCTATGGAGTTAGTAAATGTCCCTCTTCATGAAGATCATTTTGCTGGTAGCGCCTGCTGCGTCCTTTGGGGAGTTTGATGAGTGTGTTTACCACCATAACATCTATTTGAACATTCCTCTGAGTCTGACTCATTTTCTTGGCTTTTACGTGAATAGTACAGGAGATTTCTTTACAAAAAATAAGAAAGACAAAGCCATACTCTTCCTCAAGGAGTTATGAGCAAAAGTTTTCATTGCAAATATGAGTATGTATTTATAAACTTATATGCCTGTTTTACTGTGTAGCATATATAAAAACATCAAAGAATGTTCCTCAGAAATGCTTAGTTTTTCTGTGTGCAGGCAAGTAGTCAGAATAATCTGAATGCTTTCTCTAATAAAACGTGTAGGGCAAGTGAGAGCAGGAAGTATTTGCAAATGTTAATTCGAATAAGTGAGTCTGAGTCACTTGGATAACAATCGCAAGCATTTTTCTTAAACAAATACAGAAAAAACCAACAGTACAAGCAATTTTTAGTCCTCGGAATATTTAAGAAAGGATTTGTTTTTGAATGTCCATGCCATTAAGAATTTAGTCCAGAAGTCTGTGTGTCCATCTCTAAACCTTTCCAGGGTCCTTCCTCTGCTTATAATAATTGCAGTCATCCAGTACAGGAAAAATGCTATTTAGTTAGGACAAATGAAGAGCACACATAACAATAAGTTAAAAATGACTCAAAATGAATGATTCTACTGAAACGTGTTCATGCGATTCTGAATTAAAAAAAAGTAGTATAAAGCAACTGATGCTTTGCATTCTTCCTATTCCAGGTGGAGCTGTAGTGGGGTATCAGGAAATAGGAGATGCCTTCTAAGAAGTACACTAACCTCCCTGGGTACTGAAGAAGCTTCACTGAGTACAGTCTATATAGATCATTGTTTGCGGCCACTAACTTTCCCCAGGCTCTAAAAGGTATGTCTACGTAGCAATGCAAGTGAATAGAAGTGAATTTGTAAAGCAGAACAGTTGATGTTGAGGAACCAATATCCCAAGAATATGTGCTTCAGGAGTGCACATAAGTGGGTGGAGCTGATCTTCCAGGTCAGCTCACCCAAGAGAAATGTTGTTCATGTGTTCTAAGATGACTTTGAAATATAAAGCAAAGCTCATAATTGAGATTTGAGAGATTAGCTTTAAAGGCACATGTCTGTCCCATAATTCTACTGTAAATGCGCCCAAAATACTGTAAGCGTGTACATATCACACAGTGATCTTGCACTACTGGGCACTGTATTCACTACCATGCAATGCAGTCCCTAAAGCCTCTGCTTGTAGTCAGCTGGGCAGTTCTTTGTCCGTACTTTATTTCACCGTCACCTTTATGTGATGTTAAAATATTAGGTGAATGAAATATATCTTTCCATGAATGCTTTCTAGGTTCTTCCTCTGACTGCAATTGCAGAAGCAATTTTTTGTGGCTGCTTGAAGAGGCATGATTTTTCCTTATCAATTCTTCACATAGCAGACTGTCATGCTGCGTCCTGTCAGCGTACCATTGAGAAATCCTACAAACAAATTCATTCACCAGCTGGAAACACCACATATGCCGTGCATTGAACTCACACTCCAGTAAGAGAAGATGATTTTGGTCAAGTTAAGGGCCTATCAGTCACAATAATTCCTGAGTCACAGGAGCCTGTATGTTTTTTGTCGGGATTAATTCCTTACTCTAACTGCTTTTTAAGAGAAAGAACTTGAAATAACCTAGGTGTTTCATATATACACCATTTTGCTGCAAACCTGAAAAAAACCATATGGCTTATATTTTTGAACCATTTAAACCTATACAATTAGGTCAAGAAACTATTCAGGGTCAAGACTGGATATCTAAGCCACTGGGAACTCCTGCCAACACATAAAAAAGCCATGCCAAAATTCCCTCCCTGCTCCACCAGCAAGGCACAGCTGAAGTTAACATTATTTTCCCAGGCAAGTTTATAAGCATCAGGAAGTACAGGGTGTAGCATCACCCTAAATATTTCCATTTTATGGACATGACATACATTAAGAGTCTTCTATTTTGGAATGTAAATACCACTGAGAAGAGACTGGTAGCTGAATTGAGTCATCAAACAGGAGATCAGCATCAGCTGCAGAGAAACCGAACCTGCTGCATGTCCTGTTTTGAGCGTGAGGGACTGCCAAGAGAAGGTGAAGGTGGAAGCACGGTGGAAACAAAAAAGTGGTAAACAAGCTATTGCCTCATTTTTTACCTCTCCATGTGTATAGGCCAAATCTACATCCTATCCTTTCAAAATAGTCTCCACATTTATCTTGTTCATCCCTGATTTTTTTCAACCTAACACCAATACAGACTTAAAGGCACATTTACACAGAGTATTTTTCATGGATGTGAAATTATATGAAAATATGTTTTGCAGTTAATGGAGTAAAATGCATTTGATATACATAAAAAATTATGCAATTTACTGTAGTTCTTATCTTCCAGGAGCAAATATTTTTTCTCCATGAAATCAGTGATAGAGTAAAAAGGTGTGGAGACAACAAATGGTTATTAATCCCAGTGCAACTGAACAGGGATTGGCATAATGGTTATTAAGCTAGAAAAGAGGGGAGGACATCTCCTTAAGCTAGTTGCAGCCAAGGTGCTTAGCAGAGCATGGAGAGAGGGTGAAAGAGGAGCAATGAAACATAAAGCACCAGGGAAGAGTGGAGACAAGATGACATGATAGCAGGTAATGACTGGGAAGGAGAAGGAAAACAACGAAACAAACGATGTGTTTAAAGCATAAAAATGAAGACAAGCAATGTTTCACATTCCCTGCTGATGGACAATTGGTGTTTTGTTAGGATACCTGGTGTTTATCAGAGAGAGAGGGACTGGGGGGAGCAGGGTGAGGGACGGAGTCAGCAGGGAGGCTGGTAACAAGGTCGCCTGAGGGACTGGGGACCCAGCTGTGAGCTCTGGAATTGGCTTCTCTCTTGTGGTGCCTGAGAAATGGGGTTTACATATCACACAGCGCGTGAGCCACAGGCAATCTGTACGTGTCCATTTTGTGGTGCTATAAATCGGATTCATTTTAAGCATATACGCTCATGTTGAAAAGCAACTCCACCTAGTAAACACACAGAACTTAATCTTCCAGTTTATCCAATAATGGAAAAGTGTAAATCTGATTTTAACATAAGGTTAGCGAAGTCTGTTAGCTGACATCAAAAAGACTTACTGAGTTCTGTAACTCCAAATGTCAGTGTATAAACATACAGCTTCTCACTATGGAAGCTTGCAGTCATCCCTCCTGTAATTTTGCTTCTTAAAATTTCCTTTTTCTCTGAGGAAAGAACAGATCAAACTTGCTTCTGCAGCCCTTTCCGTCTGTACACTTTATCTTGGCATGCTGACAAATGCTGCTATGTGCACAGAAAGGAAAAGAGTGGTTCAGTTGGGACAAGCAGTAGGTAAGGCATCAGGACAGATGTTTGCCTACCATCTGTACCATCTTTCCATGTCTAACGGTTCAACAGGGTGGGAGGACACACTCTTCTTGACTCTAGGCAGGAAGTTTTTGCTGCATGTTGATTTTTATTAGCTTAGACACCTAACCTGGGTTAGGTGATACGAAATCACCCTTTCCTCTATAATGTCCATATGCTTTCTATTCTGCAGGGTTAGTAGGGGAGTCTTAATTTTTTTTTAGCCACAGCTGCCATGCCATTCTTGGCCAAAAATTGCACGATTGGCCAAATGTAGGACAAACGTACAAACAGATTGTTGCAGATGGGGAAAATAAAAAGGATTCTGAGAAATACTGGAAGTTTTGGGATTGTATTCTGAAAACATTTAATTAGGACCAAACAACAAAATCCTGCAGGAGGTCTTCAGGGAGTACGTGTTGCTTCCCCAGTTCTAACAACAGATCTGCAGTGTTGTTTAGGACAGTTCAGGCTCCGATTCCTATAGCTCATGCCAGCTGGCAGTTTCTGCAAGGGATTGTTCAGCAGCTAGAGACAGCCCGAATTTGGTGCTTGCATTCTCTGATATACTTGCAGTATCACCAATGCATGCCTTGTAATGAGGAGGTCAGATGGGTTATTCTGCATCTGTTAAGATTCACCCTCTTGCTGGGGGCACTAACAGCTGCCTTAATCAACCACTTTCTAGCCCCGTGCAGCTTTAGACCAGTAAAATACTGCGGAATAAACAAGAACATCTGCTCAGTTGTTTATTCAATGTTTAGTTAAGTTTTTCAAAGAAAGATAGCCCCAGTGTTCACTGTATTGGGATTTCTGCACATTTGATGTGAGAGGGATGTTTTGGTGGATCATTATAGCTACAAATGGAGTTGAAATGGCTAATTTAACATTTATATCACATGGTGGTTTGTGGCGGGTTGAACCTGGCCGGATGCCAGGTGCCCACCAAAGCCATTCTATCACTCCCCCCTTCAGCTGGACAGGGGAGAGAAAATATAACAAAGGGCTCCCGCCTCGAGATAAAAACAGGGAGAGATCACTTAACCAAATACCATCACGGGCAAAACAGACTCAACTTGGGCAAAAATGAACTTAATTTATTACCACTCAACCAGAGTAGGGTAATGAGAAATAAAATCAGATCTCAAAACACCTTCCCTCCACCCCTGCCTTCTTCATGGGTGCAACTTCACTCCCTATTTCTCTACCTACCCCCCCCCAGTGGTGCAAGGGGATGGGGAATGGGGGTTACGATCAGTTCATCACATGTTGTNCGTGGGGTCCCTCCCACGGGAGACAGTCCTCCACGGACTTCTCCAGCGTGGTCCTTCCCACGGGCTGCAGTTCTTCACAAACTGCTCCAGCGTGGGTCCCTTCCACGGCGTGCAGTCCTTCAGGAGCAAACTGCTCCAGCGTGGGTCCCCCGCAGGGTCACAAGTCCTGCCAGAAAACCTGCTCTGTGGGCTCCTCTCTCCACAGATCCACAGGCCCTGCCAGGAGCCTGCTCCAGCGTGAGCTTCCCATGGGGTCACAGCTTCCTTCGGGCACCCACCTGCTCCGGCGTGGGGTCCTCCATAGGCTGCAGGTGGATATCTGCTCCACCATGGACCTCCATGGGCTGCAGGGGGACAGCCTGCCTCACCATGGTCTTCCCCAGGGGCTGCAGGGGAATCTCTGCTCTGGCGCCTGGAGCACCTCCTCCCCCTCCTTCTTCACTGACCTTGAGGTCTGCAGGGCTGTTTCTCTTACATGTTCTCACTCCTCTCTCCGGCTGCTGTTGGTGAGCCCCACAACTTTTTTTTCCTTCTTAAATATGTTATCCCAGAGGTGCTACTACTATCACTGATGGGCTCGGCCTTGGACTTGGCCAGCGGCAGGTCCGCCTTAGAGCCGGCTGGTATTGGCTCTGTCAGACAAAGGGGAAGCTTCTAGCAGCTTCTCATCAGAAGCCACCCCTGTAAACCCCCCTCTGCTACCAAAACCTTGTCACAGAAACCCAATACATGATTTTATGATACTGTGGTTTGTGGAAGTCTTAATAGATCCTGCAAGTTAGAATTTCTGACCCTGTTGACTATATAATGTAGCATAGTAAGCAAGAGTTTTTGTTTTGTACTGAATAATGCTATTGTTTAAGCTACTGTTGTATTGGATATAGAATCCTGAAGTTGGAATATTTGCTCCTTTGTTATTCTGTTTTTTCTGTGTACTTTAGTAATCAGCTGAAGTGGGGTGGAGAAGCCAAGTGACAGCTAAGAGAATAACTGAAAGTCAAAGCAAACTGGATTTTCAAACCTTGTAAGATGCTCAGATTTTTTTTTTTTTTAAGAGACACAACATTCAAGACTATGTTTCTTTAATAGTGGTGCATTAAATGTGGAGATGGACATCACACCAAACACATTTTAAGCTGGTCTAAAAATCTTACATTCTGTTCATATAATTTTTAGTTTCTTAATTTTTTAAAAAAATATACTTTGTACTGCATATGAATTGCGGGATACTGTTATTTGGGCTACTTGACTTTTTCGTTTAGAGATGAATTGCAATGTTCAGTTATAACAGATGGCCACGTTTGTGCCAGTGTGTCCTCATGAGGTAAAGGAGTGAGAACAGACGTAAACCTTTTCCTCAGTCAGTCTTGGATGCTGTTCTTGGAGGCTGGGATTGCCACATAGTGTAGCCTATAAATGGGGAACCACAAATATGGTGTCTGACTTTTGCAGTCGACAACACTTGGCCAGCCAGGATTGCAGAAAGTAAACTTGTTTTTTGTTTATTTCAGTGACAGCTTTTGAACACCAGTTTGCTGAAAAACTACAGAAATATCCTTGAGGAATAGACATAATCCAAATAAACTTTTATGAATTCATATGCTGTATTTCAAATTTCAAATGAGAGCTTTTAAACAACAGGTAGACATAGCTGTGTGTGGTGTTTTATGTTTTGTTTTGGTTTTTTTTCCCAGGAAGAAGAGAATAAGATAACTAGTTTACCTTTTACCTCTGTGTAATTAACTGCTCTGATTTGCCTGTTATGCCCCTGGGTGTTTCCCAAATGGTTCTGTCAGTGGCAGCTCATTCCAGAAAATGCTTTTGTGTCCAAACTGCAACATCCCAAGTATCCTAACAGTGTCCACCCTAGACAGGGTGTCACCTGGGGTCCGACTGTACAGAGAGCTACTTGTGTCACCAAAGCTCTCACAGCAATCGGTTCACCCCACCTTGTCTGTGGTATGCACATCTCGTGACTTCCACCTACCTCCCTGCACTTTCTTGTAAATATATAACGCACTACCCTAACTGTCAGGGTTCTGAAGGCAACAACAGGCTCTAATTGCCCTGCTTGGTCTGTAATGTCCTTTTTTTGTAGTACCCCCTCTGCAATTTCCTCCCCAGCCTGCACACAAGCTTTCCTCAGAGGTGCTGCAGCTGTGACCTCAGACCATCAGATTACTGTGAAAACACCCAATTTGGGAGAAAGAGCTGTGGGAAACCTCATGTGGTGCCTCTGCGAGTGAGGTCCCTGCCCTGCCAGCCCTGCTGTCCCCCTTAGCTCCCTTCTTCACCTTTCCTTGTAGAGCCACCCACCCTTGCTGCTCCCTGGCACTCTACCATTCAGCAAAGTCACCTTTCTTCTCCAGATTCATGGTTGTCAGGTTGGCGACCTGGGAACCTACAGTACCTCTAGGAGGTACAAATGGTACTCATGCCTCAGGAACACTCTCATGCCCTGTTTGGTTTTGTGAAGTCAATGTCCCAGAGTTGTCCTGGAGCCCAGCCTGCAATACATCAGCCAAACCCCGTCTACACCAAGGTGAGGTGATTGCTATCGTGCACTTGTGCTGTTTTCCCACTCGTCAAATACTTTCCATATTTCTCTTCATCCAGGTCAGGTGAGATGCTGACTGCCTACAGCCCACAGGGATAACATCCGGCAGCTGCTCAGCTCCTCACAGGGACCAGCCACCCTCTTTCTGATGGTGGGTTTCTTCTGTGCAGATTTTCAGGGCTCCATTTCAGGTCCGCGTTGACTGGTTTGCCCTCTTACAGTGTCTGGCTGGTGGTCCTGGCCAAGCAGTGGTGTTCTCCTGGCTAATGGAGGTCATTTATGTCTCAATCATTAATCTGTGGCAATAAAAGCCCACAGCTCTGACTGTGTCAGTGGTATTCCCTGTCAACATGTTCCAGGTGTGAGAGCAAGAGGCTTTCTTTCCCCTCCTCATCAGGGTCTTCTCTGACAAAGTTTGGACAGTAACTTTAGCTCTCACAAACAGATGCTCTGTGTGAAAACATGGTATTATGTGAAAATCTGTCAAACAGCAGTTGCTAGGAGTCCAACCTTTCACACCAGCATTACAAGTGCATTGGGAAGTAAATTACAGTCAACATTATAACAACATGTTAAGTAATATAGAAATATTATCTTAAATGTAACACCTATCTAATGACATAAAGACTGTAGGGTCTCATAGATGCATAGAAATGTCTGCAGCCAGTTGCAATGTTCTTAGGACCTATTATGGTTTCTCTCTTATGTTTTCTTTATTCTTTAGTAGTCATTGAATTCATTCCCCGCTGAAATGGGAAAACACTGAAAAAAAAGCTTTGTGCAGAAACAACCTTTTATTTACTGCAGTTGGTGTCCTTGCTGTGTTTTGAAAATACACATTTTCTGTCAGCTATTTACAAGAAAGGTATTAGCAGAAGCCTCAGTATAGTAGTCATCATCTTTGTACAGTGATGGCAAAAACCTCAAAGATACTCAACTTTTCAGGACCCAGAGCACATCTATGTAATGAAAAGATAAAATTCTGAAGGCAATCAAAAGTCTATGCCGCAAACATATTGAACAAACATGGCACTGGCCTTGGCAAATGACCACATTTTATTTGAATATCTGACCATGTAATTCAGACTGCACTTCTCAAGTGCTCAGGCTCATGCCAGTGACTTCATGAGTCAAAATGAATTAGTGTATATTTGACTACTCTTGTAGTGAATCTAAGTGATATCATTATGATGGCAATAACTCCTCCCAAGTCTGGAGGGCTTCCTCACCTGTTTTCCCCACTTGTGTGCTGAATTCTCTCCTGAATTTTACTTTATCTTCTCACAGTGTTTCCTTCTCAGTTTTATCCTTGCTATAATAGTTCACTACATTCTTTCAGACATTCTGTTTTTAAGAAAGGATAAAAATTGTCTACTCCTTTCACCTGATTCATCATTCATTGTAGAGCTTTTTTCTAATTATTTTTTTATTTTACATTCCTACTTGAGATCACCTTTTACTCATACATATAAATACATGTACAAGTAACCATTTCTATGTATACAGCCATGATTTTGCTGAAAGAGTGAGAAGTAGATGAGATGTATCATTGAAGGCTTACAGGAAGCCAGGGCAGATAATTTTACCTTTGTGCAACAATATGATTAGATGCAGGTCCTTTCTGCCTGGCAGAAAGTAAAAAAACATCGCCTTTTTGTACAGTTTTCGAAGATCTCTGGCATTTCTTTTATTTCTGCCTCCATTGGTTCTATAGGTTTTGTTAAGTTTTTTCTTTTAATGGAGAATAGAGATGAAACTTAAATACAAAGTTTAGAAAAGCCATCTGTAACTTGTGATATTCTCTTTACAGCTTTTCAAAGATGGAAAGAAAATTTTCCTAGTGCTAGCACAAGTAGGTGGCAGTAGAGACACATACATATAATGACATAGATGGTAGAGCACAAACCAGTACTATTTAAGTAGTAAGGTTGCCTATTCAGGTATCATTAAATGACGTTTGATGAATCAATGTAGATCAGACAATGCCACACCACTTTGCAGATGCAAACCACTGTTAGTTTTTGGTTAGTATTAAAGATGCTCTCAAACCTCAGTGTTCAGCTATTTAGTTTGGATATTGAGGTAGACCTGGAATCATTTATACTCTATACAGATTGGGGTCTGTCTTAGGCGTTCCTTCCTTGGAAGAGGTAGAACTTGATTATGAAGCTTTGGATTTGAAATCCAGACCCACTATTTTCCTCTTTTCAGTGAGTGACACGGCCTGAGCTTTTTGCTGAGGAGCATCAATAACAAGTATCAGATATGTAGTGCTTTCACTCTAAAATGCTGGGCAAAAGCAAACTCATTGGTTTAGTTGTTCTTCATAGCTATAAATGAGCTTATTCTTAAAAATGAAGCTAGAAGTGGTTTTTTTATTAGAAGTGTATGAAAACTTAGAACTTTATAAACTTTCCCCATTTTAGAACTTGCCTTGTGCTTCTCAGATACAAACTTATTGTGAGGTGGCGTGTGAACTGTGTGAAGAAGATACACATATCACTTCTGCTTAAAAAAATCAGCAGGATGTCTGAATTCAGAATTCAATGTCTATACATAAGTAAACACAATACAGTTGCAGAAACACAACAATTTATTCTATTCTTTTATTTTTAGTATTTATTTAAAGGTAATGAAATATTTGTATAGAACAGAACAGTTACAAGAACAGTGGCTAGTTTTCTAGAATGAAGTTGTATCAAGAAAAAAACCTGAGAATGTGGCAGTAAAAAGAAGAGCAGGAGAAGCAAATGTAAAACCAACTGCCAGCTGAGTTTGCCAAAGTGCCAGATGCTGCCTCTAGTAGACTATGTTCCATTGCTTTGGCATCTGGATGGTCCTTTGTAATGAGGCAAAACTTTGACAGGTACTGAATTTTGTGAATGTGTATGTGCTTGGTTTAACTCTGATGTTTCCTGCAGAAATCACGCTTCAGCAGAAGACATCACATGCAAAGTAGGTAGGTATAAGCCTTTGAAAAAATAAAGTACCAACAGATAACAAAAGTATTTTGCATACATTATTAGTAATTCACTTGAGAAGGAGGTTTTTCTAGTTTTTGTCTCTTTATAGTAAGTCACTATGGAAGTTACATGCAAACTGCTGTTCTTTAAAGAACTGTGTTAAGATAAATAAAACAGAGCATGCCTTTAAGCAGGCATGCAGAGAACAAAATTAAAGAAAATTTTTTATTCTATTCTATTTCTGTCATTTATAGATCAAATCAGAACAACAGAGTTTGGGGAAACCAAATATTCTGCCTGGGCTGCATAAGAAAAGCCTTAGAAAAATAAGCCATATAAAACCACATAAATAGTTTCACCCTTAGAGTGTTTTTAAAAGTCAATCAACAACCAGTATGCTAAGCAGAATATTTTTTTACTTTAAAAAAGGGAGAAAAGTCTATGTTCCATGAGCTCCTCTCAGAACTCCATTATTTCTGTCAATACATGGGCTTAGAGGATATTCATACCATGATAATAGATAGCATTTCACTATTTTGAAACATAAAGGTATATTATAGCAGAAAAAACAGTGCTGAAGTGTAATATTGTGTGTTATATCATACAAAATTTTGGATCTTAAATTTCAACAAGCCCGTCTGGAGCTCCAAATAGTTGACTACCTACCTTTAACAGCTTTAAGGAATTATTTTAAAGTTCAAAATGTAAAAATACATTTCCTGATCCTCAGGTTGATAATCTTAAATCAGAGGTATTAGCTGTCTGAAAATCTAGATTTCTGTGTTTATCACAACTGTGAATGCACCAAGTCTTCCTACTGTTAAGTGTGCTTATGCAGAAAAGCTGAGCTGAAAAAAAAATTATATCTAAAAAGTTCTCCAGTACTCTTTGAAAGTAATACATTAACTTTAAACTTTGTCAGAATTGGGCATAGTGGACTGAAAGTGCCTCACTGGGCAGACCTAGAACACAATATAGCTTTGTGTGGTGTTACCTTTTATTTAACTGTTGAAATTACAAAAACATGCCATGCTTTGTGAAAGCCAGGCATGCAGGTGCTCAGGAAGCCTGAGAACAGAGTTATGAATTTCCCTACTGCCGTAAGAACAAGGAATCAGAGCCTAGATTGTTGTTGTTCTCTGAAAACCACTGACAAAGGCTCTCTGAAAATAGCACTGCAGACTCTGAAAGCCTTTCAAATGTTCTTTCCACTTTCATTTGGCAAGACCTTCTGTGCCAAATAAAAAGAAGCTCTGTTATTTCTTCCTCTGAATGAGTTAAGATGGACAGTCAATGTTGTGCATTAAAAAAAGCCAGGGGCAATGGGTGGGGACAGGAGGCACATGTTATTAAAACTGGGTGTGATTCTGTGTGCATGTGTGATGTTTTACATCTGTTTTCAGTTTTGTTGTTTGTCAGTTTTTNCAAAAAAAAAAAAAAAAAGTTCAAGAGAAATTCTTCTGATTTGCCTCCTTTTTGTCCTGCTTATAAACACTGAAGAGTATGTGTTTGGCTTTGTTAATCATGCTCTAAGAAGAAAGGGAAGGCTTTAACTTGTGCAGAAAGGGACATGTTATTATAAATAAGTTGTTCCATATGAATATGCAGAACTTGGACTCATTTTAAGGTAGTCAAAGAGACTGTTAATGGAGAACTGGAGGACTGGAGCAAACTGTAAGAATGAGGAAATCAATGGGCGCTGTGAGGAATTTCACTACTGGGTGGCTGCAGATGTTCAAGCAAGGTAATGTTAACCTGCATATCTCTCAGGAGATGCAATATACATTTGTGGAATGAATCTGTAGTGTAGGGCAGTCAAGGGGAAGGACAGCTGTTAAGAAATTTGTAATTAAAAGATCTGCAATTTGTGTCAAGACAATTAAAGGGCAATGGTGGCATGTCAGGTTTTAAAGCAAAATTATAACTAATTCCATTACCTGGTCATTCAGCAAATAACCCAGTCATTTAGCAAGTAAGGATGACTTGTACTGTTTGTCAGCAGGATGTCATGAACATTTTAAAGCAATTTTTTTTTTTTTTTAACTCTATGTTCTGTCTGTGGATAAATGTGCCTTTTCAAAACAGTGAATCAAGGAGTAACTCTGATACTGAAAAGACTACTATCATTAGAAGCTATGTACCAAAAGACAATACTAATACAGTTCTATAACCAAGGTTATGTTTTCTGTTGGTTACATCTGGAGTATGTCTGGCAGTGCTCTTGTCAGCATATGTACGTCAGTCAGTTCTTTCACGTTCAGCGTGTGATGTTGTGAACAAACTGTTAAACAGCAATAGTTTGGCAAACAGGAGTTTAAGTGCATCCATACTGTGTTTTGACTTAAAAGCACACCTTGCCCCTTTAAGGCTCAGATGTTAGTACAAAAATGTTTCTCTCCTAAGTAGCTCAAAGTAAATCCAGTAAGGGGTAACTTCAGACAACCAAAGGATAAGACACAGCCCTGAAGTTACACTCAGTTCTGAAATTCCTTCTCCTTCACCTCCTTTGCTCTGGTTTCTCTATAATTCCTTCCCTGTCAGATCAGATGTGTTTCCAAGGAAGCGCATCAACATTTTTTGCAAAGAAATCTATTTCTTCCAAACCTTTAGCAATGCCCCATGGCAGCAGGGTGTAGGTTTGTTTCTTGTTTGTCTGTGTTCGTTTGTTTTTCTACTTTTGTGTTACTATTCAGATGCCTCTTATCTTCCTGGGTAAGAAAACAAGCATGTAAATCACACCAAACTGCACTGCACTGCATAAACAATTAGATTTTAAAATCTTCCTTCAGAACTGACTTTTGCAGAGTGTGCTCTTCCCTTTCAACCCTGCCCCCTCATGTTGTACATGAACACCTATGGAAATAAATTCAGAAAGTAGAGAGAAGTTAAATTAATTCAATGAAATGCAACATTTCATCTGAAACTTGGGGAGCACAGCACCTCAACCTCTTCTTACATTAGCTGTCCTGTGGTCAAGGCTGGCTTGAAGGCAGTGTGTCACCTGTTTGGGTGACATTTTGTTCTTTTAAAGGCTTTCATGCTCCTGTACACTACCAAAATAATCTCTTTATTTCTTCTCAGGGGAAATGCTCTCATGGGCATTGTATTAACTTCTTTTTCCACTTCAACTATTTAGTAAGTAAGTGTACAAATTTAAGTCAGTAGTTTGGCCATTTGTTTCTTAAGTATATGTTAGATAAACCTCTAGTTTCTCATTACTTCAGTAACTGGTCCTAAAATGCTAAGAATTAAATGCTGAGGTGAGAGATCTAAACTATATTCAAGGCTGTTTGTGTTCAGTGGAGTTTAATGACAGTGTCTTAATCCTCCAGAGCAACACCTGTGATGTTGACCTATATGGCCAAATGTATAGCATTACATTTAAAAAAATGGTACAGGGGATCCCCTTCTTCACTGTCAAGACAGATATATGTAAGCAAACATGGAAATCCTTTCAAGCACATGGGTTATTCACTAAGGAACATAAAGTGGAGGGATTAATTCTAGTTGTAGAGGAAAGGTAGGTGCCAAAATCAACCATAATTACTGTAGTTGATGGGCAGGTTAAACATAGGACAGAGGTAGGTTGAGACTGCAACAATATGTATTTACTGTTTATGCAGCAAACCCTGAAATTTAGTCTTTATTTATTGTTGAAATGAATGAGTCCTTCCATTGATAACAATTTTAGGCCTGTAATTAACAGCAGACTGCATATTGGAATATAAAAGACTTCCAGATTTCAAACTTGACTGTGAAAAGTAGGGATTTTTTGTAATGACTCCTGGCTTTGGGGGGCTCAGTTAATCATTCTCCTTTGATTTTATTCCTCATGAATATGAGCTTTTGTTTATAAATGTCTTTGGAAATCAGTTGAGTTACATGTGAATGCCTCTCAATGCTAGGAAAGGTCTGTCCTTGAGTGAATATCGTTATTCTTCTGTGTGCTGCTCTGGGCCAGTCCCGCGCTGAGCACTCCTGACAAGGTTTGGGCAGAGGCCTGCAGGTTTCCTGCGTGGGAGGTCATGAACCACATACGCTGCTCATGAACGGCCCCAAATGGCTCCGACGCCAATGGCAACAGGCCATCAGGGATCCCTGGGGCCCTGACCCTGACATATTTAAGGAAGAGCTGCAGCCACTGTGGGGAGTTGACATAGGAGGAAAGAGGTGAGGAGAAATGGCTGGGCCCATGGCTGGAGACACGCTCTGGGAAGGATGTGCTCCCTGCCAGAGGAGGGACTGTTGAGGAACCATGGCTGTGGGTGACCCATGCTGGGGAGGGCACGCTCCCAAGGGACTGCAACCGTGGTTGACCCACACTGGGGGAGAGGGAAACAAGGAAGAAGCCATCAGCAGTGAAGGAAAATGAAGCAAAAAGTGGCACAAAGAAACCATGTTGCGCACAGCCCCAGCCTCCTGCTCTGGCCCTTGCCTCACCAAAGGGGTTGGGAGGGACTGAGTGCATCAAGCAGCAAAAACAAGGGAGGTGAGAACAGAGAGAGATGTTGGATTTATGGGGAAGGTGGATAGTGGGTGTTTCCCTAAGTGTTTGTTTAATTGTTTATGTTTTGGAGTGTTTTTTTTTTTTTCTCAATACCCAAATCAGTCATCAAAAGTTTGTTTTAACCATCAGCAAATTAAATTAAGTAAAATTCCCTAAGTTGGTAATGTTTTGGCCATGACACCAACATCCTAAAAATAAAAAGAGAAGATAGGGCTCAAAGAAAGGAGGCCACAAAAGATGCCAATAATCTCTCCACAAAACCAGCATAATTAGTTACTCAGCTTTATCTGTTCCCATGTAATGAAGGAGGATCTAGTGTGATTTCTGGAAGTACTGCACTTTGACCCTCACTGGCCTCTTTTGTGTCACCACACACCCCACGGACCCAGCCCAGCACCTCCAACAGAACAAGGTATCTGCAGGCCAATGACTGCTCTGATTAACTCAACAGATGTTTCCCTCTCCAGCAAATGAATGTTGTGCCATAATCCTCCCATTTTGCTACTCCTTCCTCATCTTTCACCACTTAGCTTATTTCCTCTGGCACTTCTTACTTTCCATGGTTTTAATCCTCAATTTTCTTCTCTACCTGAAGATTTCTTCCTCTTGATCTGTACCAGCTATTACCCTTCCATTCCCTCCTTTCACAGCTCTACCAACAGTTCCTCCCTCTCTTATCTGCAGAAATGATGCTACTATTTTTCTGTTGTTAAATTACCTTCATTCTCAATCCCTTCATCTTCTCCGACACATCAAATACTCTTTAGCTGAAAACAGGACAGGTACACCTCATCATGAGCCATTCAAAAGGGATGCAGTGATTGCTGAACCTGCTCTTAATAATTTGTCTTTCTTCTTGCTCCTGCTTCTTTCTCCTTCTTTTTCATTGTTTAGAGGATCTCTGGGATTTCTAAAGAAATAAAGGCAGAAATCACACTCTTTCACCTTTATTACCTGTCTAGAGGTTGACTAAAAGGGTCTTAATATGTAAAATACCTGTTAACCAGTGACATCAGATGGTAAAAGGACATGCAGTACAGATCTAGAGAAGGTTCCACTGTCTGCCTGGAGAAAATAAACATTTTCCCCATTATTAGTTCCTAGGCATGAATACGTGTCGTCTTGGCTGACTTTTTGTTGCTGTGGCCAGTTCCTAGGACTCACTAAGTTGCCACAGGCAGGGGCGGTGCATGAAGCCTAACACTCTCCAACCAGCAGAACCTGGTTCCTGTCTGCCCCCTAATTACCAAGCTGCATCTACAGAGTTTCATTTTGTATTTCCTCAATGGTCAGATTTGAACTTCCTTGTCTTCCTTTCTACTGAGATGGAGTAATAGCCCTGTAAATACTTTTTTTAATGGGATGACATGATTTTTGTCTGTCCTCATTGTATTATTTTTTTTTTTTCTGATTGGACATACTGAATAATAAGATCTCTGATTTTCCCAACCTGAATTATCCATACATTTTAGGGGGAAATAAACCCCACAGAAATATGGCACTGCTGTCATTGCAAGTAATTGTTTCACAAGTCAGCAGCAACTGTAAAATGCTCTGTGTGCTAGTAAAGCAAATTAAGCCAGAGAAGCATGCTTCCACCCAGAAAACAATGGTGCCAGGGCAAGGAAAACAAGTGAAAAGAGGAGCCTTCTGTGAGGCTGCTCTCATAAAGCAGCTGCTAAAAAGCCTGATGAAGCGCTGGTCTTTCCACCAGGTCAGTAAGAGGTTTTTGGTGTGAAGGTCCTGAGTTGTCACCTGATGCTGATTTAAAGAGACAGCTGATTACGCACAAAGTGAAAAATAATGTGGCATTATTCCCTGAGGTATAAACTCTGATAGCAATCAGAAAAGAGAGAGAGAGAGAGAATAGGAGGGTACTGTATAACAGAGGGAGGACAGTGCTGACAGTGGTGAAGATGAAGTGAAGTTGACAGGAGTTTCATTTTGGAGTTGGCTGCACTGATGTGGCTTGGGTAGTTCCCAGTTCCCATCTCAGCTGTCAGTAGCACCAGTCAGTCCTGAGCCTGCCTCTCTCCTCTATCCTCTCCTCTGCTTCAAGCCCCAGTTTACAATTAATACGTTAAATTAGCCAGCTAATGCTTACTATGTCTTATTTCAAAATGTCAACAAATGGGCTACAAGAACCATCATTATTTCATGGCTATGTTTTTTGCATTAGCTCAAGAAGAATTACTGTTTTATGGCAGGCTACCGTTCACTTTCCTGTGTTTCTCTCCTCTTCCTCTTCTCTTTCTTTCCATATCTTTCAGTGTCAATACTTTATAAATTATGAACAACATTCCAGTTGCAAGAAAGCTAGTTACTGCTTATCTTCTGAGCTGGCATTGAGGACACTTATATAAGGAAATAGATATGAAGGAAAGAAAAGCTGAGGATGAAATACTGTTAGAAAAAGAGGAAGATGTAAAAAATAGGCACCTTAAAAATATTTCTGCCTCTGCTCTCCTCCTTACCTCCAGTCTCTTACAAATATACTCTCAGGTACTTTGTTAATGAGTAAATTTCTCTGTGACATACTCTGGACACAAGAGGAATTTTTTTGAATGGGTATTTATTATTGTTATATTTAACTAGAGACCTTTGTGTCCATATTTCAATTAAAAAATTACTCAAGAATTCCATGAGATTCTATCAGCTGTAGCAACCTCATATCTTGTCATTATCACAGTCAACAACACACATATCTATCAGTCTTTCCTTTTGCCAGCAAAAAAATGGCCATTATTTTACACACCAGAGAAAATTTAAGTAGAAAATGATTATTATTCTTACCTTTAATCAGGATCTTTGTGTATAACCATGATTGCAGCTTTCTGCACAGATCCATACAATGTGGAGATCTCTTATAGGTTAATTCTGTAGACTTGTGCTCTCCAGTATATGCGAAAGAAGGAACAATATTCCACTTATTTCATATGTCATTCCTATAGACGTGAACTGCAGTGCTAAAAAGAAGCAGTTTTCTTATCATCCTGCTGGCAAACACACATTTTATTGTAATTGTATTACATGAGATGCATATTATTATTTGACCAGGTCAAGAGAAGTAGAAACTAAACTCTGGCTTAAAAAGGGGGGCCATAAGCACATGGGATTCTGATGAGGCTGGAGCTACTACCTGTCTCAAAATTTCATGTAGACAATTTATTCATTTGCTCTTTTTATTTTGGAGTTGTTTAGCCTGCAAGTTTGATCCAGTTAAACAGCTGAGTTAATGGTCTTGCATATTCTCTGCTGTCAGTAATAAAGGAGCATTACACAAGGCTAATAATAATAATAACTTTGGCTTTCTGTAGTTCTACACCCTGAAAGAGTGCAGATTTTCCTGTGGCATTCTTAGTGCTTTAGTTATGTTGAGACAGTGTGCAGTGAAGGCTTATTGTTATTGGCAGCTATAACTTTTGTTGCCTTGGTTTTGTGTATTTGCTAGAAAAACTTTTTTAACCAGTGTTGCTAAGGAGTGAATTTGACCTGTTTCATAGTCTTTTCACCCATTAGAGACAGAATTCTCATTAAGTGCCTGATATTTTTATTCCTGAAGCATCTTGGTGTTGCTGGAAGCATATCAATTGATAACAGAACACCTTTAAAATAAGTTCAGTATTAAATAAACACCTGTTCATTAAATCTGTAGCTCGCTCTATGCAGTTCCATAGCAGATGCTGCTGCTGATAATGATACAGACTGACAGGCAAGTTAGATACTAATGGACTGTACTACCAATGAATCTGGATTCTCTAGAAGATAACATGTCAAAATAAACTCTGTATTTTTCTCTGAAATAAAACAAGCCCTATCTGCATGGAGGACAGAAAAATAATTTTTGGCTTAAAACAATGTGAAGATCCAAACCATTATCTGATGTTTGAACCAGACTGAATTCTCCAAGGATTCTGGCTTGTCTTGAGACTTTTATTTTCAGATGCGTACTGTTGCATAAAAGGATTTCTGGTCAAGGGAAATGAAATTGCAGAAGCACAGGTAGGAAATAGAGTTTATTGTGATAATACTGAGCTGTCTAGATAAACAGAGATGCTGTTGGTCTTTTGCAAAAGGCTGACATGAGCTGACTAGACAGACAAGTTTATACAAACGCCTAAAGTGAACTCGGTCAATCATTCTTTTTTTTTCTATGGACACAGGAGTAGCTTCAAAGTCATAGGAAGGGTGAGTAAAATTAAATTTTTCTACCTAAGAATTAGGTCTCAATGCTTTGCCACCTTGCCAAAAAAACGTGTGATGTGACCACTAAGGGTAAATAGAATAGAATAGAATAGAATATTTCCGTTGGAAGGGACCTACAATGATCATCTAGTCTAACTGTTAGTGTGACCTCTAAGAGAAGACTGTGAATCAGCAGAAAGCTCGGAGCAGAGATAGGCTTTCATTTGTATCCCTGGCATGAAGGATACTGCCACTGAGAGACAACTCCACTTGCTCCTACCCCAAAACAGCTAGCTTCTGCTCTGCATCTCTGACTGCCTCAGTAGCCTGTAATGGCAGCAACCACCCGCTTGGCTTCCAAGTTTTTGCTATTAGTAAGAATGAGTTGAGTTTGTTGACAAACCCAGTTTCTTACTTCAACTATGTCTATAGTCAGCCCTGAAAGTATTTTCAATGCCCAAAATTCTGCTTCTGTGCATAAATCTTAAGACTGGATTGATCTAAAGAAAGAAGATAAAGCAATTAAATGTTGTCTCACAGGGAGCCACTAACAGCTAAGAAGCTAAGCTTCTTGGAATAAAAGGGAAGGTCCTTACATGGATAAGTAGTAGCATAAAAACCTGTAAAATAAGCATAGGAAGAAATGTTCATGTTTTCCAACAGAGATTTGCACTGAGCCTGTGCTTTTCAGAATATTCAGTTATGCTTTGGGAAATGATATGGGAAATAAGGTGAAAAAGCATCCTAAAAATATAAAGTGATCAAAGTAAGAAAAAGCCTGTGAGAAATTGCGAAAGGGTTGCCTGAGTCAGCTGGGGACAAAATGGCAGAAGAAAGTCAATGTAGATGAATGTGAAATGATGTACAGAGAACTCCCACCCCAAAACCTAACTTTACCTATCCAGTGATGTAGCTTAACCAGTGATTCAGGAATAAGAACCTGGAGTTGTAGTAAATAGTGTGTGAAAAAAACTATATGAACTCCATGCCCAGTAGCAGTCAGGACATTAGAAATTATTAGGAAGGGAAACATGATAGAAATACCCCTATGACTTTATCTAAAATCATGGTGTACTAATATCTGTTATACTCTGCACCATTCTTGTTTTTTTCTCCTCAAAAATATTACACCTTCAAAGTGTCCAGGGAAGGGCAGTAAGAATGACAAAAGGTATGAAACAGCTTCAACTGAGTGAAGAACTAGTATTCTTCTGTCCTCTAATTATACTTTTCCCAAGGCATTTCCCATGGACTTCTGTTGAGGACAGGATGTTGGGCTATGTGGACCTTTGATGTGGCCTAGTGTGGCAGTTCTTTGGCTCTGCTGTGTCTGTCATGGAGGGAGGAGTACAGCATCAGGGCAAGAAGACAGAATTAAACTCCACTGAAACACAGTATCCACTACTGCTTTCCTTTGAAGAAGTGCTGCTCTCCTTTTATAAGGAAAGTGTGAGAGTGCATAAGGCTGTAAAGGAATTCAGATTAAGCACTGCCTCATCCTGAGGAGTTCAAACACACACCTTCCATCTCTAAGGGAATTTCCTCCTTAACAGGCTGGAATTAAACCTATTCTCCAAATAAATATTTAATCTGACTTTTGAGTTGCATTTGGATATGTCTTCATTAGCAAGCAGCGCAGCAGAACAGGAGCAGATCTGTAGAGTGAGGCAAAAGGAACCCAGTTCATGTGCCAGAGACGGCCCCAGGACATGAACCACACCATGGTAAGGGCAACAGTGGAGGGTTTCACTTCACAGCCATAACCCTGATACAACACTACATGCTCACATGGACGTACTCCACCGGAATCTAGTTCTCAGCCCCATGAGTGAGCAGACTGGACATTAAGTGGAGATTGACAACCCTTATGCTCCTTTTCTCTAATACAGTAACTCTTCAGGGTTTTATTTTGCAGGATAGCAAAATTTGAACAGAGGGAGGGGTGCAGCATTGTCTGTAATCAAGTGTCTAGGACAGTCACCAGAGTATGACAACATGGGTTTGAATGCCTTCGGACTGGGAATAGCACTGATCCACGGAGTACTTGTGAGGTATTGCACTATCATCCTCTCCTCTCAACCACTTTTAGAATAAAGGTGTAATCCCACCTCTACTGCCAAAAAAGACATTTTAGGCAACAATGATGCTTCAGTTTCTTCAGGTTTTTTTAATGTCTAGTTCTAATGCCTGTTAAATCCTTCTCTGAGGTGCATAACTTTTCCTAAAATTACATATGGAGTTAATACTTACACTCAGCATAAGAAACTAAATTGTGAATTTTACCTTACAGTTGTAGAATGGAGCCTTTTTTTGTCTTTGACTCTGTCCCAGCTGAAACCAGGACAGACAAACAGGAAATAATAACAAAAAAAAAAAGAAATTAAGTTCTGTTGAGGCCTTTCTGTCATATTTGACATCTTAAGGTTTTCCAAAGCCTTGCATTACACTTTATATTTCTTTTTCAGTTTTATTAAACACTTAAATGAATTGCTAGAAAGAGCTTTTCCTAAACTATGTGTAAGCAGCAACTCACTGTCTTCACCTATACTTAGTGTAGCTCATCTTGGAGCTCAATGATGACAGAAACCACATCCATGGGACAAAGAGCTATTTCAGCTTGCAGCAGCTGGGACAGTATCATTTTATACTTTCTTTACTGACTTGAATTTTGCAGGAAGATGTTAACCCTAAACCCCATTTCACCGCAGTGAAAACATAATTCCTTCTTCTGTTACTGTTTTTGCAATGCTTATAATGTAGTTTAAAGACTCATTTGGGGTTAAGCCCTTATAGACCCTATGGCCTTTAGATACTGGACAAATACCTCTGAACAGTAACCCCTGCCACATTTACAGACATTTATAGACATAGGCGTTGTCTAAATGGGTAGCTATTTCCTGACAAGGATGGTGAAAATAAGAACTTTAGCCTAGAACACAAGGAATTTCTCAGTTCTTTATGTTTTTTTTGTGGTGGTTTTGTTGTTGTTGCTTTGGTTGGTTCAGTTTTTTGTGGTTTTTTTTTTTAACTCACAGCAATTTTCAGACTATTTTTCATGACACAGCTCATTAACTAGCTCCTTAAAAAATATCACTTAAGAGTAGCATAAAATATCTTTTGGCTTAGTTGCTCAGCTGCCAGGAAGCCGGATGGTTAAGTGCAGCCAGAGCATGCCCCAAGTTCCTAACCTATCCACAGGAGTAATGAGGACCTGGTGCACAACACAGTGCTCACTGCATTACCTGAGGAATGCCTCTAAAGTTTTCTGAAGGCTTCCCATGGTAAGCAGCCATCTATCCTGTGTTATTATTACCTACTTTTTACCTGCTGCTGATTTTTCCTTTGGGAGAGGAAACTGTCTGGCTGACAGAATAATGCAGTCCTCTCAGTTTTGATTTCAGTGGAGAAATGAGCTGGCTAAAATATCTTCCCATTAATATACGCTTGAAATAACTCCAGGAATTTGCTTTTAATTGCTCCCTAGTAATAGTTTTGTATGACCTGTAGTTGAAAACACTTTTCTCTCAGGTTACTTCTTAATTGCAGCATTAGCTTTTTTCCTCTCAGTATAACCGCATGAAACAAGGACAAATGCTGGATTCTGCACCTGGGACAGTGTAATCCTGGATGTAGATACAGATTGGGGGACAAAAGGCTGGAGTGCAGCCCTGAAGAGAGGGATCCATGGGTTTTGGTTGATAGTAAGTTCAATATGAGCCAACAATATGCCCTGGCAGCTAAAAGGGCCAACCCTCTCTGGGGGTGCCTGAAGCACAGTATAGCTCACTGGTCGAAAGAAGGGATTGTCCCACTATACCTCAGCATTGGTGAGGCCTCAACTGGAGTACTCTGTGCAGTTTTGGGCTCTACAATATAAACAGGATATAAAAATAGAACGTATTCAAAGGTGGGCAACAGAGATGGTGAAAGGAGTAGAGGGCATGACTTAAAAGGAGTGGGTGAGGATACTGGGTTTGTTCAGCTTAGAGGAGAATGAGGGATGACCTCATTGCTCTCTACAACTTCTTCATAAAGGGGAGCGGAGATGGAGGTGCTGATCTCTTCGCTTTGGTGTCTGGTGATAGGACACAAGGGAATGGCTTAAAGCTGCATCGGGGAAGTTCAGATTGGATATTAGAAAAAAGTTTTTTACTGAGAGGATGGCCAAGCACTGGAACCACCTCCCCAGGGAAGTGGTGATGGCCCCAAGCCCCAAGCTCAAGAAGTGTTTGGACAATGCTCTTAGATATATGGTTTAATTTCTAGGTTGCCCTCTGTGGAGTCAGAAGGTGGACTTGATGATCCTCGTGGGTTCCTTCCAGCTCAGGATATTCTGTGGTTTTGTGATTCCAATGCAATGGTAAACCTATCCTTTAAACCCTTCTGAGTATATTTCTTACACTTTTGCTTCATTATATAGTTAAAATAGGAATTGTAGTTTAATTAAACCTTAATTAACTACAATTTTTTAGTTTTTCTAAAAATGAAAACAGTGCGTAGGAAAAAATCCTAAATATATTTTAGCTGCTCTTAAATTCAAGATGTATTTCACCTTTCAAGACACATAAATTCACAGCGAAATACAACAATAGTCTGAAGATAGCTTAACTAATATTTACAGCCTTTTGTGTATATATGTATTTGTTTTTCTCTAAATAGTATAGTTACTGTTTTCTGCAAACTATTCTGTACAGTCTCAGGAAATATAAAAGTCTTTTGTCAAGAGTATCATATCCTATGAAAAGTTATAGCAACCTCATGGACAAGTAGAAACAAGTAATTTATACTAATTACTGAGTTACCCCCTGATTTACAGAATTTCGGAAATTGGTAAGTAAATGCATACAGCAAAACCTATGAAAATGAAAATAAAGCCATACAAAATGTACTTGTTCAACTTTAATTTATGATTACTTATAAGAAATACTTTTGTGTTTATTACTGCTTATAGCATTTCCACATAAGCTTTATTTACAGTGAAGTTTGTTCTAGTAATTAACATAAACCTTAAACACATTGAAGAATGAATTAATGCAATTCAAGTTTGGAATATAAAACCCTATATAAATGCTAAGATAAAGATTTTCTAATTTATAACATATTTTGCAAATTTAATCTTCTCTACCCATTTTAGTAAGAACTTTTAACTCTATCCTATTTTTTAAAAAATCCATTTTAGAAACAAACTTTTGTGAAATACAAATTTTGTTATGCATATCACTAGAGCCACAGATCTTTAAATTTGCATAGTTCCATTGAAATCTCTGCAACATTAAGCAGCTGAGAAACTGGGCCCTTGAAGTCCCTTAAAATCAGTCTATAATTAATGAAAATGTCACCAATTAGATTAATCTAAAGCGGCTCCTGTTCCATTTCAAAAACAGCTGTTTGTATAAGAAAAAGATAAAGAAGTGTAAATCCTAAAAGTTCAGTGGAAGGCAAATGCTGAGATATATTAATCGTTTCTGGATAAATCTAGCATCTACATTACAAGTCAGCATGTGAAGTCCTTTGAAGTCAACAAATTAAATCCTTGCAGTGTCAAAGTCAAACTACATTCACAAGGAAAAGAT